>PNEQ01003788.1:22774-40282 GCA_003012365.1 Medauroidea extradentata
CCCTACCCCAATCCTCGTCTCTCTACACCCTACCCCAACCCTCGTCTCTCTACACCCTACCCCAACCCTCGTCCCTCTACACCCTACCCCAACCCTCGTCCCTTTACACCCTACCCCAACTTTCGTCCCTCTACACCCTACCCCAACCCTCGTTCCTCTACACGCTACCTCAACTCTCATCCCTATACACGCTACCTCAACTCTCATCCCTCTACACCCTACCCCAATAAGAGGAGACCCATTCAACAAAAAAAAATTTTTTTTTAGTAAATGACATTACATTCATCATAGTGTGTTTCTGATCAAATAAATGTACTGTCCGTTGTAAATATTTGTATACTTTTATTATCTGTGCAAGTTCCTTGTCCAACAACATCAAATACCATGTTTAAGCTTTTCAACTTGTAGCTGTGTAGACTGTGATTCTGACAGTTAATTTTTTGAGACAGATTTTTGAAGTAAATTATTTGGGAACTATCAAATTTTTAGTTAATGTGGTAGAAATTTTGGAGTTTTGAAAAAATTTTAATTGATTTGAAATATTTCAGGTGTTCTAATGTCTCGCTCCAAGGTGTCTTCCAGAAGTAGCCATGATAATTCCAGTTTTGTGTCGCAGGCAACGGCTTCTATGCTTCTTCAAGCTGGTGTAATAGATTACTGCCTTACTTTGTTAAAGGCGTTGCTGCAATATTGGAAGAGGTAAAGAAAGTTTGTTTGCAATCCTTCAGAATTTTTTTAGCCCATAGTGGTAAACTGTAACAGTTATTGTATTGATACCCGGAAATGGGGTAACACAATGTAAGGAAACATAGGTTTTAAGTGATAATAATAAGTAATAAATATTAGTGTATTCAAGGTTCTTCCTATGAACTGTCACATCCTGAATGATGGGCTTTATGGTATAATTTTTGTATATTTTGTATTGGGAGGGCTGTTGTGAAAAATTTTGCTGCTTGATACGTTACTTCTTGTCCGCGAGCACTTTTGTAGTTCTCTTGGTAAAAGTTCTGTAACTGTTTACCTCAGAGAAATTTTTTGTGTGAGTACTTCTCACTGTAACAGTAATTTTGTAATACCGTATTTCACCTCATAATCATCATTTATTTTTGCAAAATTTAATGCAATAAATTGTAGGTGCGACTATTATTCGAAGAAAATTCCCGTGGTAAAATTTTTTTTAACTATAATATTTTGTCACTGACCCTATTTATATTAAAGTAAGTCAATATTTTTGGCAGAAATATTGACGTATGAACTCTGAATGACTAAATTTATGTAACATACTAGACCTTGGAATTTAGGTTGGTTTTGTTTGCCTACCTAATTTTGTGCATAATTAAATATGTATATTTGATGAGAACACATCAGAATTTACTAGTACTTTATAGTAAAAATTGGAATATAAGTTTACTGGTAAATAGGCACTTTTAGTTATTAGAAAACCAATTAATTAGTAGTTTTCCAAGTTCAATTTCTTTTGAAGTTTTTGTTTTCGGCTTCTGCAAGTCATACTGTTAAAAAACTAATTTTTTTAGCCTTGTAGATTGACAGTTATAATATTTGTAGAGTATAAAGTGATTTACAAATAACGATGGAACCGTTTTTTTTTTGCATCTCAGCTACCGTTTATTACCTTTGCAGTATTTACCAGGGTTCCCACAGACCTGGAAAGTCAGGGAAAGTCAGTGAACGTCAGGGAAAATTAATTTGGTCAGGGAAAGTCAGGGAAACGTGTTTTGAAACCCTGTGAGTCAGGGAAAATGACCCTAAGAGAGTAGAAAGTCAGTGAAAATGTTCTGAGTATGATACAGTATTAAACTTCTCTCTTCACAACCTGCACTTTTTTCTGTTGTGAAGGCCACTTTTCCTTTTTTACGTATTAGTTTTTCTGGTCTTTTTATCCATATTTTTGGTGTTTTATAATAATAATAATTATTATTATTACTAAGTGTAAGTTTACAAATAGTCAAATATGGCATCCGCAACTTAGTTTACATGTATTAATTTCAATGTTACTGTTTTAAATTGTTATATAAAATACATGTTGCTTAAAATGAGAATGACGGGCAGCTATGGGGATGGTGGAGGCTGAAAAAAAAAGTTTTTTTTGTGTAGGCGTGTTGTTATAATAATATTAATTATGGTCAGGGAAATTTTTAATGATTGGTCAGTGAAAGTCCGGGAAAGTCAGGGAAATTCATTTTAATATTTCTGTGGGAACCCTGTTTACAAACTCCTTTTTTATTTTGCGACATTATAGGTATGCTACATTCAACTGGGAAAGTCTATGTGTGAGACAAACCCGCAAGGTGGCGCACTGTTAAACTGGTAGCGCTACGATATTACACTTTCATTCTAGCAGAATATGTTGGTACTAACTATAATCGATTCTTGCGGCAGCCATTTTGTTTTAATAGTTCATACTCGAACGTAGTTAACATCTGTGATCCGGAAGCGCAAACAAATATTGCGGTACGACTATTATGCGATGAAAGTATTTTTATAATTTCTGTCATCTTAAAAATTAGATGCGACTATTACGCGATTGCGACGATTGTGCAATGAAATACGGTTTGAATTATCGTAGGAGACAAGGAAATTTTAAAATATTTTGATCTCTTTGTCACATTTGGTTTGCTGTATGTACTGTATTATTATTTTTACTATTATTATTATTATTATTGTTTTTGTTATTATTACATTTGTGTGTGCACATAACCAGTTGGTTAATGCTGCATTGAGATGTTTTAATGGGCTTCTTCTGTTCTAGCTCTGGATCTGAAGAAAATGGTACAGTAATTGGTGGCTCCCTTTTGAAACCTCATCTAACCACTTCCCCACCTGACATGTCTCCATTCTTCCTACGCCAGTATGTGAAAGGGCATGCCAGTGACGTTTTCGAGGCTTACCCGCAGCTCTTGACAGAAATGGCACTACGACTCCCTTACCAAGTACAGAAACAGGCCGATACTGCAGTGTCTGTGGTGTTAACTTTTGAACAGGTACCAACCTTTTAAATTGTTTGTTTGGATTATGGTAATATTCAGTATTCATTTGTTCTCATTCTGATGGTGGCTTTTCTTATTTCAGCCCTGGTATTATTATCTGTGTGAATACATGATGACCCAGCAGACCCCATTTGTTCGTCGACAAGTTCGCAAATTGCTGCTTTTCATTTGTGGCAACAAGGAAAAATATAGGCAGTTACGAGATTTACATGCCTTAGAGTCCCACATGGAGGTAAGAAAAATTTGATTTAGTTCATTATGCAGTTTCTAGTTCTTAATTAATTTTTTCAGTGTAAAGAATGGTAATACAGATGTAAACCTGAAACATTCTGTAACTTATGATGGGATTTTTTTACATTTTGGAGATTTTTATTGTTTATTTAATTATAAATTTTGGTTTGGATTATGGATTCTGTATTCAATTTAGCTATCATTTTTGGAAGACAATAGTGCAGAAGTTATTACAGAGTTTGAATATATCCTTCCTGTATTACTCAAAATTGATTTCAGCTTATCATTCTTTTTTTCTGCTGAATATGTTGGCTTCATGGTTACATTCCTTTAATTGTACATACACAATTACAGTATTTTGTTAATTTTTGCTGTTTGTGTACACCTAGAGTAAAATAAATCCTTATACTTGAAAAAACAAGTGACGTGAACGTAACCTTGCTTGATTACTTGTTGACTTTACACTCACTTAAGATTGACATGCAACTTTTAAATAAGTAAAACTCTGTTAAGAAGTTTCTGAAGGGACTGAAATATTTGAACTTATTAAAAGGGAAAAACTTCTTAAAAGGGTAAATTTACTATTGTAGTAATGGAAGTGGTAAATATAATTCAAACTTATTATAGGGGAAAACTTTTTAAGTGGGAACTTCTTAACAGAGTTTTACTGTATACACATTTTCTTTTTATCTGCCCTATTGGCCTGAATATAAGATGATACTTTTTCCAAAAGAAAGAATTTACAAATATGGGGGTTGTCTTATAATCGTAGCCTACAATTTTGAGGTTATGTTTTCAACATGTGTGTACAGCATATAGAAAAATATGTACTGTAAAACTGTTGGTATTTCACTGTATTAAAAAAAAAAAAAAAAAAAAAACCAAGAGTTTTACGTACCACTTTCACATAAAACAAAAAATAGCAGATAAAAATTTTTCACGTTTCATTGCTGTAATGTAATGTAAACACGCAGTCTTTATTCCTATTGTTCTGTTAACATCATGGTTATGCAACTACATAGATGTAACATCTGCAAGCGCTAAAAGTACTACCTTGTCGCTAGTTCTAGTGAGCGCCATGTGCATTACAGCGCTGTTGTATCTATCTCGTCACTAGTTCTGGTGCTGGGGAGCACCACGCACATCACAGCACTATCGCGACCATTTTGTAGCATTTAATTATGCAAATGTTCGTCGCTGGTTTCATCTTTGGTAGAATTTGTCTTTGTTTAGTATTTTTGTAAACATACATGTACTGTATAGTCTTAGATATTGTTTTAAATAACTCCGTTGAAATGGAACGTGATATATTTTAAATGTGTGGTACAATGACATAACAAACAAATAAATTAGAGTTCCGCAGTTACGATGTGAGTTTTAAAGTTACGGTAGCAAAATATGCTGTAACAACAAATAATCGTGCTTCTGTGAGTCGGTACTGCGTGATTGAAGAAAACATTCACAGTTGGCGGTAAGACCTTCTGAAATTACGAAACACTGCAACAGAACAGGTTGAGTATTTAGAGGCCCTGTGAAAGACATGATGAACTGAAAAAACAAATTCTAAAGATTCCAAAATAATGGGGTTCATGAAATGTTGCATTTTGAATGCATTACATGGAAGCAAGGACGATCTGTATTTTTCTATTTATATAATTATGGTTTTTGTTTTTTGTCAACATTTAATAAAATCATACAAAAGTACTGAAGATAAACAGATTTTGCTGCAAAAGGAGGTAAGGGTAGTTTAATATTTGTGTCAATTTAATTTTTTTTTATTCTGTTTGTAAAAGGAGGGGTTGTATTATTTTTGAGGCAGTCTTATATTTGGGCCAATATGGTATTAGTGTATGAAATACCTGTAAATTGAACTGAACTGAGTTTACCGTTAAGTCATTTTCAGACTTGTTTAAACATTGTGTCTCGCTGTTATGACATCACGCACAAAGTATTTGTGTTCCGGACCACATGTAGTGGATGTATAAGATTGATTGAAATTGTGGGTAATGAAGGCTGCACGAAGATGCACCTCTGAACAGAGTATTTTTTTGTCTGTGCATTGTACAAATTCTGTTCTCTTTTAGTTCCTTCTGTTTAACCTTTTTTATTTCCTTACATCTCAGATTCACCCCCTGATAGTAATTCCTTGATTTTATCCTGGTTAGGTTTTCAGAATGCTTTTATGTTTGCTAAATATTACATGTATGCGTATGTGTTAACAGTGTGTGCGGCAGTGCTGCCGTGCAAGTGGTGTAGACACTCACCCTCATGGTGTAACATTGCCATATGACTCGCTGGTAGAACTAATAGAACACTTAAAGGCGTGTGTGGAAATTGCATCCAACCGCACAGGCAACTGGCAGCGCTTCTGTCTTCGGGAAGAGTCGGTACTGCCGTTCCTCTACCGTGTGAGCTGCTACCTTGACGAGGGTGTTTCCTCCACTATTTTGCAATTGTTGCAGTCTGCCATCTGTGGGGGAAAGTCATCATCTGCCCAGGTGAGCTTTTGAATAGGAAACATACCAAAATTGACCTTCAGCTAATAAAATATGTCGCTGTACTGTACCTTTATCGAGTGCACAAAATAACAATGTTAAATAGAAATTACTGTTATGATTATTTTCCCCATTTTACTTATTTATTTACTTGGTTGATAATTAAAGAAGTCATTGAAATTACGTTCATAGCAAAAGGTGTTCAGAGAAGTAAGTTGATGCCTTTTATGCACATCAGTAAAACACTTTAAGTTGTATAGTTTGCAGTCAAATGTTGCATGCCGTCAAGCAGTCTGATAGTCTATAAGTACCAGGCGAATGGTATCGGAACTCGTGTAGTCCAGCTTTCCTAGGTTCAGCAAGGATGCTTAGAGGATAAGGAACCACAGAACAGTGTGATGAGTCTTGCTACAGTTGCATCAATTGATAAATGATAAGTTGTTACACTGCCTTGGATAGCTCAGGATTAGGATACTCTTATTTGTGTTATTGATGTTTCATTAAATTACAGTCAACTACCGATTTAATGACCCTTCATTATTCCCGCGAATAGAGTCGTTATTGCGGAGGTGTCATTATTTGAATCTTTACAAATTTGCGGCGATCCTTGACATCTAAAATGTCGACATTTACCGGTTTTTATCATTAAATCGCCGTTCACTCGTCTTTGGTGCTGAAATTACGTGTTTTTATAATTTATAATACTATACACATTTATTTTGACAAGGAAATCAGTTAATTACTAAAGTATGCAATTGAAGTGAATCTACGACCTTTGTTCACTTCAATGTAAATCATAAACGTTGCCGATAACGTATATTCTTGTGCCCGCAACGTAAATTTTAGGATGTCATTTTCGAGAATGCCCCAATAAAGTTTATTGAAATAGTAATATTTTTCAGTAGAGTGAAGTATTTTGAACAAATAGATACATTGGAAGTGGATGTATGACCTTTCTTTGACTCAAAATTAAGCAGAATTATCACCGGCAATATAGATTCTTGCGCCCGCAACGACCGTTTTCGGAAGTTATTTGCAAGAAAGCCACAATAAAGTTTGTTGAAGTAGTAATATTTTTCAATAGATTGACGTATTTTGAATAAATGGTACTCTGCACGTGCATGTACGACCTTTCTGTAGCTCAACATAAAGCCTGAATTCATGATAATGAAACATGAATATCGTCGGCAACGTATATTAAGTGCCAAAAAATTTCGGAGTTTCGAAACTATTTACAATGTACTATCGCAATGTTGTTAATTGAAATAGTAATTTATTTCAATAGGCACATACATTCTGAATGAATGTACATCATGGTTGACATCTAAGACTTTTCTTTGACATATTAGGCCCAAACTTTATCGGAAACGATAATTCTAGTAGGCACAACATATTTTTGAGAAAGCTGTTTGCGTCCTGGGACCTTGTCTTGTCAGCGAGCAACTACACACACGTGTACGATGATTTGTGTGCACAAGGACCTATCTGGAAACTGGTTAGTTCAAAAACAACATTCACGACGTGTCAAACTTTTGTCGTTTGTACCACTTTCGACCACTACCTAGTCAAAGCTCCTGGCACTCGCTCGCTAAGCAGTTGGGACGTGATGATAACACTACTCCCTTTGTTTTGCAGTTCTTTCACTTCTCTAGCTCGGCCGGCCATGTGAAAATAATCTGCTTGTATAATGAATCTACTCTGTGCACGAGTTTTTTTACACACTTCACCAATGTGCATGTAGAGGGATTTAATACTCAGTTTCAATTTGCTCACCAACAGTAAATAATTACAAACATCAAGATGTTGATCATTGTTAATAAACTTGGGTAACATATTCACAGAACAACTTTAAACCTACACAATGCTATTTCATATTTTCTTTTCACTGACGTGTACAAGTGTATCCACAGCTGTTATTTTTGGTTGAGTCGATTGTATGGGTGTGAGCGCACGTGTGGGCAAGTGACTCACACCAGACGCGCTGTTGTCAAGCGTCCTACTACTGGATGCCACGCATATTTGAGACATGCGCCCGACGTTTGGTATTGTCAGTATGAACTTTCTTGCTTTAACTTGTTAAAAGAATGAGTTATAAACATTATTGTGTATAGATCATTAAATGACACGATGGAAATTATATTTAGTAGCAATTATTTAGCAAAACAGAAAACATAATAAAGCTTAAATAAACACGACGTATAATCGTAATATCACAGGCACAAAGACAGCCTACCGTATCCAAAGGCACGAGAAATCGTGGCAAAAAAGTAATGGTGCGCACATAATGAAGAGGTGAGCGAACTGCCTTATTGGAGTGGTTGGCCGGTGGTGGGTTAGAGGAAGGGCGGGTCGCTGACCGGCCGGCTGGCCATCGCGTCGCTCAGGAGGAAGGGACAGCGCCGTATATTTTTAGAACAAACACTCTGTGTGCGGCAGTACAGTTTTCGAGAAACTACTGCAACCATTTGTGGCAATAATAAGTGCAACCCCTTTTTCTGCTATTTTCTTTGAATTAAAAAAATTTAAGCTTTTTTTTCTTCTTTCACGGTTCCTGGAAAAAGGGTTATTACTTCGAGAGGGTAGTTATTCCCGGGGTCGTATAATTGAGAGTTGTAGCATTCCAGGTACCACTGCTTGCCAATTTTATCTAAAGTTTTGTACTTCTGCTCGCCATGTTTGCAACACCAAGATATCTTCTTTATGAGACAGCTCGTTACATTTTTAAAGTTTAGCATTCCAGCACCAGCGATGCCACTCCCTGCTGACAAACCGAAACTTCCAACATGATCTTCTTGCCCCGCCATCGCTGCCCAGCTACATGTTTATCTACACTCGCAAGATGCCAGCTTCCCACAACCAATCTAATGAAGTCAAAATAACAACTCCCTTAACCTGCAGCGAACATGCATAGGTTAACCCACTCAGTTGATTAATACAACAGAATCGAAATTTACCAAAAATGGCAAAATTACACTTTAAAGTTACAACAAAGGTTTCAAATATTGAATCTGTTGATTTTGCATGAAAATAATAAAGAATACCGACACAAATAGGTACATTAATTGAAGACGAAAAATTCACGTCAGCGGAACTACTTTTGCAGCGCTATATCCTAAGCCACTCCCCGAAAAGGGTGACCAGTGTATGTCAACCTACGTCATGAAGAAATTCCATGAAACTAGTGATCGGCCACTACGTCTGCGCCAGAAATCCTACAACCTGGAGAAGCTTGTAACACATAAGTTACATACTCACTTCACCAGGAAAATTTAATAAACAACTAAAAATCACCAAAACTAAAAAATACAAAAATTACAAGAAAAAGTTATGTCAACTAAATAATTAAAATTTTTCTGTGGTCGATTTGAAACTAAAGGTGCCAGGAAAATAAACTAAAAACTCTACTTTAAAATTCCAGACTGCATTTTATTCTTCAATTTTGAAAACTGATTTTAATTTTCTCATGTCATCAATTACTAAGTTATTGAATCCTTTTATATTATCCTGAACACCTTATGAACCAATACTAAGGCACATTGTCTATAAGTAAGGATTTAAATTTAAATTAAAAAAATTAATTTTTTTAGAACTTCAAATAAGGTAAGGGGAAGTGCCTACACACTTCATAGCAGATACCAGACAAGCCATATCTGGATCCAGCATAAACCCATAGGATAAACCAGTTGTTACTCTTGCAGCCGCCTGTAAATTAACTTTTGACTCCTGTTATACCAGAGTGGTGAATGCCTTACCACCCTCAGACAATAAGAAATAACTGATGTGTTGGGAACTAGCACATCAGCACATAACTAAATCCAACCAATCCCCAGGTCTCAACATAAAACTACTTTGCCACTTTTCCAAACTTTTTGCCACATCATAATCCGCCCTGTAGGTGCCAAATGTCGTTATATAGTTACATAACAACACTTACCGTCTGTCTACAGCAGTGTTCTAGTATTCACGGTCCATGGTACCTAGCTTGGTCGCTACACTGGGTTAAAGTATTTGTATATGATATATATATTTATATATTTTTTTTTTCACCTACCGTATTTCACCTCATAATCGTAGCATATTTTTTGCCAAATTGGATGCAAAAAAATTAAAGGTGTGACTATTGTTCGAGGAAAATTCCAGTGGTAATTTTTTTTTCAAACCAACATTTTTCGTCACTAATCGTATTTATATTAAAGTAACTCAATATTTTTGGCAGAACTATTGATGTATGAGCTCTGAAACAATGACTAGATTTCTACAACTTACTAGACCTTGGAGGTTAGGTTAGTTTCGTTTGATAACCCAATTTTGTGCATAATTAAATATGCACATTTGGTGGGAACACATTCTGTGATTAGCAATATTTACTGATAAATAGGCACTTTTGGTTATTAGAAAACCGTTCAATCCAATAGTTTCCCAAGTTCCGTTTCTCTTGAAGTTTTTGTGTTCGGCTTCTGTGAGTCCGCTACCGTTTATTACTGTTGCAGTGTTTTACAAATTTTGTTTTTATTTTGTGATGTCATAGATATACTACGTTCAGTTGGGAAAGTCCACGCGCAAGACAAGCATACAAGATGGCGGACTGTTAAACTAGTAACGCTATGTTCCACTTTCATTCCAGCCGAATATTATGGTACTAACTATAATAAATTCTTGTGGCAACAATTTTGTTCTAATAGTGTCGTACTTGAGCGTACTGGTAGTTAACTTCTCTAATGCAGAAACGTAAACAGAACATTGCGGTGCGACAATTATGTGATAAAAGTATTTTTACCATTTCTGTCATCTCAAAAATTAGATTCGACGATTACGCTATGGCGATGATTGTGCGATGAAATACAGTACTAGTACAGTTCTGTGATTATTTGTGCAGTTATCTCTAAATGTTAGGATAAAAAAACTACAATAACATTTCTTTCTAAATGTTACTGTAGGTTTTTTCATCTTAACTTTAACATACTTCGTTGGTTACAATTTCAATAGTGGCTATTTCCAATCACGTACATACTCTGTGTAAAATTAGATTTTTCACTTTAATTTATTCTTTTTTAAGTTAGTGCAGAGTATTGGGAGGTTATTTACAATAATTGTGTATGTAACAGAAATACAGTACCTGTATTTTTAAATTTTCGGTAAGTGATATTGAGAGATTTTTCATGTTGCTTATCCTCAGTGGTACTTTGGGAGAAAGAATAATATCTTAAAATTTTTATATTGTAATGTGATGATCTAAAGGCGAATATGATTGTTGAGCTCCCTGAAGGAAAATTATTTTCTAGGTTGAGCTTACAATATGAAATAAAACTACATTCTGATATGTTAAAATATTTTTAATTTTTTGTGTTTTAGTATTGAATATGTTGTAATTAGTCATTTGTGTAGGGGTCCACATCTGCATCGACAAGTGGCCAGCCCTCGACATCAAGTGGCAACCGCAAGGAACGTGAAAAGTCAGATGACTCTGATATGGAAGCCAAGTTTGAGGAGGCACAATGTGTGTTGCTCGTGTGTCTCATTAACACTAATGTAAAGAAGGAGCTGCTAATCAAGTTTGTTAGAACCTTCCTTCTCGAGACAAATGCCACAAATGTGCGTTGGCAGGCGCATGCACTTATTCTTGCAATCTATAAGTAAGTACATGTGCAATGAGTTAAAGTAATACATATTATTATGTACTTCATATTTGTTTTGTTTGTGAAGTATGATTTTTATCGTTCTTAAACACTGGATGTCATCAGTCATTTAATGCCAGAAGTAGCACACTCCAATAAATCTATTTTTTGATTTCACGAGCTTTTTGCTACTTTCCTGTAAACTTTTGTGCACCTGTCATAGTATTTTTTTTGCCTCTCAAGTAGAAAATATTGTATGCATTGTTTTGAAAATAAAAATTTTTTACTGTATCATAAACTATAAATTTATATTTCTGAATGGCATCAGTAAGTTGTGCACTTGAGAACTGATGCATATATTTGCTTAGTCAGGTGTTTAAAAAAATTTTTTAATTTGTGTTCTAAGGAAAACAATGTGTGTAAATGCTCTAAAATTGAAATTGTAATGAGTGTCAACTTAGTATTCTTATTTGATAGTCCAATAGTAGTTATACCAGGATTGTTAGCTGTTCGTGTGGTTTTTTGCTGTAATATAATTGTGATTAAGGCATAGTAATTTTCAGACTTCCAATGCTCAGCATATTTATGGTGTCAATTTTATGATGTATTATTCCTTCATTTAATGACACTGCAGATTTCATCTCTTCTTCCATCACTGCAGTATGTTGCTGCTATAGGGCCGTCTCTTCTTCCTGCAGTTTACCTTGGGTGATGCTTATCTCTGCATACTCTGGTGCGCCTTTATCATCTCCACAAGATGCCATAATTGTGCTACTTAGTGCTTTGACCTTGCTACTAAATATTCTCTCTCCAGTCGGGTTGTGTCTATGTATCCATGACCAGTCCTAGCCAATCGACTAAGCAAGTCAAGACTGATTAACTGTTAAACTCCAGCTCTGTCACTCTTCCACTGCTATATTTTGTAGACAGTGTGAAAGGTGATGTCAGGCAGTGTGTGCGTCTTTTTTCATTTCCCTTCCTCTCTCTCAGAGCAACAAGACGTAATAGCGGAGAACAGAAACATAGCAGTGTGAGGTCATGTCGCTCTAAACTATATTACCATCGCACCTAGTATGCTGCATTGCATGGACTGCAGTGCCAGCTTACTTAACGTGGGTCAGTCAGAGGGATTTCAGGGTTGCTACAAGTTTGGAAAACCTGGAAAACTCGGGGAATTTGAAAGTGGCCAGGGAAAATCTGGTAAAGTCAGGAGAAAATTGCCTTTGGTAACTGAACATTCAGATGTGTATTGTAAAATTTCTGGTCATGGGTCTTTAAGGTTTCAGGGATTATAAACATATTAATAGTGTTAAGAATATGAAACTACCAAGACTGTTTGTGACCGAAAATAAAATGTGATAACCGGTTTTAACTGTGTATTTTTCTAAGATGTATTTGACCATGTTTTAGCATGTTTACCTCGTTAAGAAAGTAGCTGTGTGTAACTATGTACCGACTATAGCACAACTATTCACTGAAAGAAAATTAATTGATCTTTGCAAATTCGCGTTAAAAATACTTCCTATTAATTAAATATTATAGCTGTTCACCAAGTTATGGAACACCTAGAAGTTTGTGAACGATCTGTAGCTGTGCTATTACCAGGGTTTTTACGGTCCTTGAAAAACCTGGAACTCTAAGTGTTTGGCTTCAAGACCTTAAAAAGTCCTTAAATTATTGAAGTCTTTGAAAAGTCCTTAAATGTTCTTAAATTTTTAAAAATTTGTCTAATTAATTATTTTTTATCATTGTTGAAATAATGAATAAATTTTTGAAAAAACTTGTTTCTTTAGATTGTAAAATGAATAAAATGTGGCTTCCAATTCCAATTTGTCTTGCGATAGATATTAAACTTTACATTTGCGTTCTCTCAATTTTTTTTTTTTTTCTTTTTTTTCCCCATAAACTTGGTTGTGTCATATCAGTGGTCTGGTTTTTGTTCTATCGTGTGACATTCTTATACGTGTAAATTTTCTATTTCAAGCACATTGTACCGTAACTTAACGTCAATTGAAGTGTATAGTGGAAAAATGCTTGAAATAATTTTGTCATTTGAACCAGTCATATTTTTCACATGTTTCTGTGTGAAGTTTTTCATGTTCATGACAATGTCACTGGTACTGTAGGCCTATTGAAATTTACTAACGTGGTATACAATGTTACTGGTACTGTAGGCCTATTGAAATTTACTAACGTGGCATACAATATTACTGGTACTGTAGGCCTATTGTAATTTATTACTGTGGCATACATGCAATTGTTTTGCCAACTGAAAATTGTTTAGACAATTTTTTCATTGTCATTGTCCATGAAGCAGTACTGTATAGTCCTTGAAAGTCCTTAAATAGTACTTGAAATATTATGTTGTAGAAGTGTACGAACCCTGTACCATACTCTTTGAACTTTTCTCACTATAGAGAACTACAGACTGTTTTGAATACTTACTGTAATGTGATTTGTGTTCAGGAACTCTTCAGCAACTCAGCAAGAAGCATTGCTTGACCTCTTGTGGCACTTATGGCCGCAATTACCTGCATTTGGTCGTAAGGCTGCACAGTTTGTCGATCTGCTGGGATATTTTTCACTGAAGCGTATTGAGGCTGGAAAGAAAGTGAGTACATGGTCCTTGGTCAGCTTGAATTGTCTTGTTGTGGTTCTCTTCTAGTAATTTAAAGTTTCAGCTATTCATGTTATAGTATTTTATAGTGTTTATCGTTGAATACCAATTCAGTATATGCAGCGATTTTTCTCCAATTGAATGCTCATATACGTATGTATAACTGTCCCAAACTGTAATTGTCACTACAGTAGTAGTGATTGCTCGAAAATATGGTTATGCTGAAGCATGGAACACATGTTTATAATATGCTTTGAAGCAGGGGAAGACACTTTGAGCAAGTTCTATGTTCATTATATCACTTGTATCATTAACAATTGGGGCATGTACCACTGTATGTATGTCTAAGGCAGGGATGCCACCAAGTTCATTTCCAAAATCCTGTAATTAGCATTAATAAATCCTGTAAAATCCTGTAATAATTTAAACTTACGTCTACGTACTTTTCCGAAGTTTTTTAGAAGATTCTTGCTGTAGAATTTTGATAGTGAAATTAATATGTATAGTAAATTATTATAGTACAGTGAACCCTCAATAACTCGGACTAAAAGGGGGGAGAAGCTGTCAGAGTTACGATTTGTCCGTGTTATCGAGGGGTGTCCGGTGAGGTGGGGTAATCAGTCATTAATCACAAGAAACGTGAAGAAATTAAAACGCTATTATTTCTACAAGCAAAAGAGGCTGCAATAAATTCTGGTATGTACGTAACTATCGTATCAAGTTACGGGAGGGCCACCATGCAGTGGGAAAATTAACGTAACGTGGAGGACTATAAAAGAATGTCAAACAATGTGGGCAGTCAGATCTTTATTTATTTTTTATGCTGCTACTTCTGGCTGATCATTTTGTTTTATCTCTGTGCTAGAAGCTGAAGCTGGTACCTGGCACCCTTCTATCACATAAAAGATTTCGTCTGTCTGGCGACAGCCAATGTGCGTGCACGTGCGAGAGAGATAAGAAATGATCGTTGGAGATAAGCTAGGGAGGTTGCGAGTGGAAGTAGTCAAGGTCAACCGGTACAGTCTCGTGCAATACAAACGCCGCACGTGACCACACGCATCTCACACAAGATGTTTACATTGAAAAATACCTTACGTCCGTATGTCACAGCGTAGGGGCAGCAGCCAACTGCTAGCCTGATAGTTACTTTACCCTCCTTCAAAGTTACAAAGGTATAAAAATTATTTTCCTCGTATACATGAATAAAAATGGTACTGTAATTAACAATCCTTCTGGGTCACTGTACATTATGTGAACATATTTTAACACAGCTAATTTTAAAATTTAATTTTATGTATGTAAATTGCATCATAGAACACATAATTTACAGCTGTATTCTTACACAAATTGCCATATTATAAAGCAATAAAATTGTAATCATGTTCTACAGAGTTACCGTATTTACTCGCGTAATCGCCGCATATTTTTGACCAAATTTTAGGCCCAAAAAATGAGGTGCGGCCATTATAAGGGGTTTTCTTAAAAATATCTTCTAAATTTTTTTTTTGGTGTAGAATATAACAAATGTACATTTTTTTCTATGTTTACTCGTTCATAACGTGAACATTTCTTCTAAAATAAAGAAAAAGATTTTGTCGGTGTATAGTAAAATGGAAAAATTAAGACTACAAAATCTTGTTAATCCATTCACGTGCGTCACTCAATGAAAATGGTTTAAAATTACCCCGCATAAGACGTTTACATTTTACAGTCCATTACATATACGCTATTATTTCCCGTGAAGTATTTTATAAACAAATCAGATTCACGCTTAAAACGTTACAACTCTCCAGACGCTGTTACGTTATCAACAGAGCATCATCAAGCGAGCGTGACTCATCGTGTCCGGCTTGGGCATGGATGTTGTGTTGTTCTTTCACCACCCACATCGGCTCTTGAAAACATTGTTGTTAAAGGGGCGTAAAACCTTCTCACCAATTTTTCTACATCGCAATGTGAAGCAATGATTTTAAATTTTTCTTTTTAATGTCCGGGACAATTTGTTTTGCAGCCCTGAATTCATTGCACATACCAGAACAAAATAATTTTCCGTTTATGTGTCATTATAACACGTAGTTACCGTCATTTCACAAGCACCACACTGAAATGTTTATTTACGACACACGTGCGTGCCTGGCTCGCTGGGCGAAGAGGGAGGAAAGATAAAGAAGTGAGAGGTCGGCCTGCTGCGTTGCATCTTTACTCGCGCGTCTCGCTAGCAACATTTTATCTCACAGAACTTGCCAGATATTTACTGTAAGATTATTAAAGGCTAAGTAGCGATAGATGACTTCGTTATAAAGTTTGATACTGTTCTAAAATATAATGTGATGAATTTAAATCCAGCAGAAACTATTTTTTATGTCTTTTAACCAAAAAATAATTAATTAAAAATTATTAAAATTTTTAAAAAATTCTGTCCGAGTTATCCGAAGTCCGGGACATCGAGGTCCGAGTTATCGAGGGTTCACTGTATTGTGAAAAATTGAGATGTTATACAGGAAACCATTTATTGTTAATGTTTTTTACAGACTGAACTATTTTCTAATCTGTTTTGGTAAAGTAGCAGTGAAACTTTCCACCCGTTTTCCTATTTGGAATAATTTGTAGAATGAGTGCAAACATGTTGAATGTTCAACTGACTACTTATTGTTGAGAAATTAATATATCTGCATAGGTTTAATTATGGCCTCGAATGAGACGTAGTTTGCATGTATCATGGTGCCGCTTATATAAAATGTAAATACACGTATTTATTAACATAATCACCGCATGTTTTCACCAAAATTTTTGGTACAAAATATGGGATGCAGCCATTATGAGGGGTTTTAAAAATTGTCCTTTTTTATTTATTTTGGCAAAAAATAAAACACAAATTTACGTATATTTGCTTGTATATAGCATGACCTTTTCTGCAAAAAATAAAGGGAAAGATTTGTAGGTTTAAAATAAACACAAAAAAGATTAGTGAATCTCGTTAATCCATTCATGTGCGTCGCTAATTTTTGTGTTGTATGTTGACAAACACAGATGTTAGAAATATCCATGAATATCTAAAATTATCAGTCTGTCCGTTTTAACCTTTAAATATCCGTTAAAACGGATAAAATCCGTTAAAACGGCAAGCCTGGTCTAAGGTATTCAATCCAATTTCTACATGCAATTTTATTGATTTTTGGGATTGGGACTTGAACCACTGCACTCCAATTTGTGACCTTGGAGAATGGAGTGCCATGGATGATATTGCCAGCTCCATGCATTTACCATTAATTTTCTGTCTACTGTATTCCTTTCTACATTTGTTGCTGTTATGACTTTACGTATCATTATGTAACATGGATAAATGGTTGTCAGATCCATGGCCGTATGATCTTTATACATGTTTGTGTAAGTTTGTTTGTTTTTTTTTTTTTTTTTTTTTTTTTTTTTTTTTTTTTTTTTTTTTTTTTTTTTTTTTTTTTTTTTTTTTTTTTTTTTTTTTTTTTTTTTTTTTTTTTTTTTTTTTTTTTTTTTTTTTTTTTTTTTTTTTTTTTTTTTTTTTT
>PNEQ01003789.1:0-12854 GCA_003012365.1 Medauroidea extradentata
ATTGCGCTTAGTTCAGTGCAAACCGTCTGCGAGTAGCCAATGAACCGTCTGCGAGTAGCCAATGAACCGTCTGCGAGTAGCCAATGAACCGTCTGCGAGTAGCCAATGAACCGTCTGCGAGTAGCCAATGAACCGTCTGCGAGTAGCCAATGAACCGTCTGCGAGTAGCCAATGAACCGTCTGCGAGTAGCCAATGAACTGTCTGCGAGTAGCCAATGAACTGTCTGCAAGTTTTTAACAAATATTCTGGGAGGCTAGCCTACAAGTCAGTGAATGAGATTTTTCTGTCTAGTTATTTGCCATGTTATTGCCTGTGTAAGCAGGGTTCTATCCAAGTTTCGAACACAACATGAGGCGAGGTCACGAAACTGCAAAGCGGAACGTTCAAATACTTTGCGTAATTTGCCGTCGTCAGCACTACAAGGGTTGTCGGTGTAACGCCGCCCCTGGCACAGAACGACCGCACGCACGTTCGACAAACCACGCTAATTTCACCAGCGGCTGCTATCGACGCTGCAGTGTGGAAGCCAAGTACTAGTGTTGGTTCGTGGGCTGCGGATCGCCACAGTGATCAACCTTCGGAGTTTCCCAACTCTTGCGGCGAGCTTCGGTGTTTATGTACTAGGGCTCCGGAGATGATGGAAGGGGGTGGATCAATTCCTGCCACTATTGCTGCTACCTTGTTTGGCTTCAAGGACTTGCACCAATAGAATGTGTAACAATCATAGTTTATTTCGCACAGTATAAATATTTAAGGGGTATAGGAAGCTACGATGTCTTTCAGACTGAAATACTCTGAATACAATCTGAACTACCCATCCAAATTGGACGAGATTTGTTTGCGGAGTAGATATCTTTTCAGTGGATGTTTATTTATATAGTACTATGCGGTAGTATGCTTAACTTAAAATTTAAAAATTAAACGCTTTCTTTAGAAAATTTAGGTCTTTAAACCACAAAATCTACAATGTAAACCTTATTTTTACAATGTGTGAAATGTTATTTAGGCCTCTACAAAAATCTAAATTTAAAAAAAATGTCTAATTTCGATTTAAAAATGATTTTAACATTTGTAAACCTCTGATATTTCAAATGATTTTCACATAAAAACTAGAGTATTTAATTCGGTTATTATAGATTTGTAGATATATATTTGTCGTCTGTGGCCTGTTACTCTAAAACCTGGGAAAGTCAGGGAATCTGGGAAATTTGATCCCAATATTCTGTAGCAACTATTATCTAGATTATTTTCGTTTGGACAAACGACATTGTCAGCCTTAACTTGGTGCATAAGTACCGAATCGTCTACTACTATGTGCATCATGCAGAAACTTTCTATAATTTGTACAACCCCACGCACGTTCTCAAAGTCTTACATCTCGTCGGAACAGTTTTTATTCAGCAATAAATTTTCTTGTATTTCTCAGATAACCGGGAGTCTCACAGCAGTGTCGTACCTGAAAATCAAATATTTTATGTCTTCTAAATTGCCGTGAATATAACTTTGCTGTGGAAAGTTTGTACGCTAGTTCAGTGCCTAAAAGCCAAGTACACACTTACCTCCTCGTGGCCTAGTTCTTACACAATTCAGTTCACATGGCTGTCTTGTACATACAAGATGATTTACACCGCTAACACGTAAGTGCAGATTTTTAGTTTTATTCCGAGAAAATTATATTTGCGCTGCATGTGACAAAAATAAAATAAACTTTGTATTGAAATGTCAGATAAAATTAGTTTAAGACTCCGCTTCACTAATGTTTATTTTTAATTAATGCCTTATTTTAATTGAGAGAAAAAATGTCATCCGCGATTATGCTGCACTTTTTACTTCGCTCTACAATCTTGATATCACTGCAGCGCAGTTACATGTTCACGCTTGTTGAACATTCAGTCTAGCAATGTTTTATATTCCTAATTTGCTGAACCTAGTGTAGAATAAATATTCCTGAACTGAAACAAGGTAATTTAATTTTAGAGGAAAGTGTGATTTCATGTATAACCGCAGGTTGAACATTTTTCTTCTCGGAACTTCAAATAATGCGATAAGTAATAAAATTCAATTAAACTACTGATACCAGGCCTTAAGTGACACGATGCAGAATCTGGAAAATATTTCTTCACTAGCTCCCTCCATCCAGCTATCAGATTAATATATTTTTTAATTTAATTATTTCGTTTCAGAAACTATTACACATGCATAAAAAGTTCTTTACGTACGAGTTTCACATAAAGTATTACTTTTATCCCGCACGAGCCAGCGTACAAATGTTTAAGCTAGACATTAGCATGTTCTGTGTTCATTCGTACGACAGAAAATTCACTAGTTGAGGTGAACTAGGCGTTTACTTTTACAAAGATGCCAGTTTGTAGCAGGTGTTACACATAGAGACTATTATTATTACAATGCACATGCCTCAGTCACCCTTACTGTTCAGATACCAACATTTACTTCCAGATAAACTGCACCCTGTGTGTACTCGCAGTTCGGAAATACTTTTAGAATAAAGGCAAGGAAGACTTTACCATTTAACCTTCGCTTGCATCCTTCAAAACCGATATCTAGGTTTCGAAACTACTTTTACATCTTTACAGTAGATTCGTAATCTACAGGCGACTGTGCTGTTTTAAAGTGTGACATTTCCTAGATCTAGCAAGTGAAGGGTTTAGTTTTACCTAGTCCATACAACTATTACAAATAAAAATGCCAAGTTCAGTTTGCATTCTACACTAACTTAATACTTCTGGTCGGCCCTAAATTAACAGATTTGTTGATCTTGTATTTAGTAATTTAAATTAAGTACTGTACGATTTTTATCTTCAGCACAAAAAAATGTTCTATCCAAAAGTTAAACTAAACTCCTCTGTATCTTTCGGTTTAAAAAACTGTCATGAACAACATGAAGGGATAAAAGTACATAATTTTGTGAAACTATTTTTAAACAAAATTTTATAACCTAACTTCTAACTTAAACCTTTTCAGACAATTTCCCAACAATACTTTAAAGCTTTTTCAACCATGCCATTTCAAGTAACCTCAAGCGAAATGATTATCGATAGCTTCAATGCCGAGATTTAAGAGTTTCGTGATCGTTCTTTTGAAGTAAAACTGGTATGGCATAAAATTATATTCCGAATTACTTTGGCTTTAGTCTGTGTTCTCGTACAGATTTCTTCTAAGCATTTTGCACAATACTTGACAATCTTCTTGGACAAGAAAGAAGATGCAGTAAGTAAATTTAAGAAATATTACTTATTAATTATAATTTATTTGTACACTATATACAAAATGTAATACTTTAATGCGAGAAATAAGGTTTACTATGCTACACATCCAGCAGTAACAGCTAAATTTATGACAAAGTTGAAAATGACAAATTCTTATTACAATTTCTACAAGTCAAGTTCGTTCTTTACAGCCGCTCACACAATACTGATTATCAAAACAATTTCTGAACAGACATCAAAAACATTGCATGGAAGTCCTGTGTAGTTTAAGTCCGTGTAGTCGCATCAACGGCTAGTTCCTACGCTTCCTAAATACTGTAGAGCTGAGAGTTATTCCATGAAGAGCATAAACACACTTAACAGGCCTACAGCCTCTCCATGGAGAGCCCACAGACGTTCTTAGTATTTCCGGTAAGAGCAGTAGCCTAGCAGAGTTGCGCAGCTGCTACCAGAGATACGACCAGGGCGACAACAGCAGTGGAGGTGGATGTGGCTCCTCCATGGGGCGTCTCTTCGGCGCCTCGCTGCCTGCCAGCTGCCTCCTCTGTGTCGTACAAGTCGTCGAGCATCGGCTCGTCGTTCAACGCCAGGTCGTGAGGCGAGATGTGGGGCACACGACTGCCCGAAATCTTGTCGCCATACGGAGGAGACGCCGATGTCTCCAGGTAGTACTCGCCGCGCGCCCTATAGCATTATGATGCCAAGCATCAATTCACAATGTACTCATCTCGACCTTGTCATGACTATTTTAGTTTATATAATTTATATACCAGAGGGAGAGGTCAAGTAGACCTTATCATTCAGCATTTAATGACTACTACAAACTTAAGCATAGTTTCACATGGGCAAAAGAGAGTTCAATGCTAATTAATAACAAAACTATCGCAGGGCCCCATATTATATTTGGCACATTTCACCAAGTCCGTATTTACACTACAATAAGTGGCAGAAAGTTGCCAATACGCATAAGTAATCAAGTGACAACGAATAGACTTTCAGAGCACTGCCTTTCCGAGAACCATAGCAAGAGCATGTACACGGATTTATATTTTCTTGCATTTGCTAGCCCAGGATAAGTTATCACAGTGATTGTTCGTATGTGTGAGTTAAGATTTCACAGTCCAGCTAGGTCTGTGTGTACAACCATATTTCCATCTTTAATACTTAATGTGGTAGTTTCTTTAATAAAGGAGTGTAAGATAGCCTATGATATTTGAAAGACTCGTGCTATAGGAGTGCACGACAGGATTTAGTTGCTTTGACATACTCCGAGTTAAGTCCAAGCAACTAAATCCAGTCAGTGTTAATATTCAGTTACATCTAAAATGATTTGATAATGGTAAGCACAGACTTTAAAAAATCTTCTTACATGCTGATGCATGTCATGATTGGCTCTGAATGTCTACATTTAATCCTGATTGTCATCGGTAGTTAAATTTCTAACTGTCATGATATAATCTGTGTGCTCTACAGCAGTTAAAAACTCACGTGGAAGGAGTGTCTAGTCCCATGTTGATCTTTTCCTGCTGACACTTCATGCTGGTGTAGTCCGACCAATTGGCACACCTGACTGCCAGGAAGGCGTTAGGATTGTAGATTGACTCCGCGAACAACACTGGTGCCATGTAGTGGCTACACACCTCTGCAAACAACACTTGCATAAATGAGTTTCCATTATTAAAACTTTACTGGTTACTTGTGAAGGGCACATACTGCTATAGTCGTAAAAAATAAGCTTACACAATAGCCAGACTGCTTTAGTACAACAAATAGAAACTGACAAATTTCAACTTCTTGGTTAGTGATTAATCCGCAGTCTTATGAAGGAAAACTGGAAATAAAAAAATTAATCCAATGGCCTTTATTTTTTCTTTTTGCCGCTTCAGTATCTACTGAAAGAAAACCCTATTCGGTCTGCTTGTGAATTTAACATTGAAAACATTGGAACCATTATTTTAAAGCCCTCGATATTTGCTAAAAATCCGTTTTTGTTTGACAGTTTTTGAAGATTTATGTATTGTATTCGTTCGAAATTTAGGTCCACAATAACATTGGACTTGTTACATTGATGCGTCCATTAAAATGATAGCGTCACCGCTTAAAAGTCTCGATAGAAACATTATGGCAGATATACCCAACCTTATGTGCACACAGTGCAAGAGGTTTCACAATTCATATGGCATCCTTAGCGCCTCAGATATTTCCCTCTTGCAGAAACTTTCACCTAGCGGCCGCTCAGGTTCTGGAAGAACATTCTTGGTAAAATTTTCGTAAATTGCAGTTTCACATACAATACAATGATTCCAACCAAGTGGAGCTTTCAGTGAAAAATTGTGCTCCGGTGAGGTATTTTCGATTTCGGATCTCAGATATTTGGTTCCGGCATATAAAATTTAATCATTAAAGTCATCTACAGAATATCTCTGAATTGTGTGAAGATATAAAACTGTTTAGTAAAAAAATACAGTTCTGAAAAATTCTTCGGGCAATTTATTGTCTGAATATTCCATTAAAATAGCCTGGAGTGTTACAGAAATAGGTGTATTTATGAGTACTGGAAATAGTTTTGACTAAGCTATGAATTTTTTTCAGGTAAACTCAAATTGTTTAGTGGTTTAATTTGAATTTACAGCTGGTGATAGTTTCATGTTATTTTTCACTGCTTACAGGGAAGATTATTTTAGGCTCTTTAGAAAACTAAAGTTTTGACGTTTCATGTCTAAAGAAAATTCATCCACAAAGGGAAATGTCATACTATCTGGATTAGACTTTTACAAATTTATCAAATTTTTTGTAATTTCACTGTGCAAATAATATACTTAGCTCTATATTTGAATATTTTCAATATTATTGTCCTTTGTATTTTAATTTGTGCTTGGTTTTGAAAGCCCTCTATTTGCAAAATTTTAGTGACTGGTGATGTCTCCGTGCCGAAGTAATAACTTATTAAATGTTGATGTCTTGCTTAATGCTGGGTAACATCGACCTTGTTCCTGTTCATTTTCACATACAATCTCTGATTACCTACATTGATTTCATCAAGTCGCTCGCCTACCAATTTAAATGTCCCTTTTACTAAGCAAAATGTGCCTGTGCTCCGACGGAAATCTTACGACTAGGATAGAAAGTCGTGTTCGTTTACATTCTTGTTTAAGTCCTGTTCTGACCTAGTCATGATATTCGGCAAGTTAGTCTTTACAGAACCCCAGCACACCTCCATACTCTAGTAACAGCAAATATACTATATATAAATACCAGACAGCTTGAGCTATTTGGCGAGAATTCTGATTGTAATATCTCGCCAAGCCACCAGAGAACAGCACCTTAGGTTTGATTTCAGATTTACGCTGCCAACATAAAAATTCCTGAAAAAAATATCCTGAAAAAATTTTGTATGCGTACTTGGGAACATATATTCGTTGCACAGAGGAAAAAAAAGTACGATAAATACATAAAAATTAAATAAAACATGGTGAAATAATAAATTACAATAAAAATACAATTTTTGTATCAAAATGTGTTAGTTTTACACTATACCGCTAGGTTATTATTCACAAGCTTACTTTTAGTATTTGCATAGAGCTGTCCGGTGTTACTCTTTAGGGTATTTGGTAATAGTTCCAGGTACAAACAAGCGAGCATGTGTAGCCAAATGCAAGGCAGGTACTCACGCTTAGACTCGCCCTGAGCGCAGGGAGGTTGCGGGGAAACACCACCGTTGGGGTAGAAGTCCACGTGGCCTATAGGGTAGCGCACGCCGAAGAAGTTGCCCGACGTGTGGATGGCCATCACGAAGTCTGCGTCTGTAGAGTCCAGCCGGTTCTTGGTGTCTGCCATTTCGTACATTGGCCCCGCAGCGTCCAGGGCTGCCAACCAAAACACGTTCCACATCTACTACCGTAACAACCCGTGGCACTACACGTTTAAGTCTTAATTTCTTCCAGATTCAAAGCTTAGCAAGATTTAAGGGGGATTTTATACCAAAGCAGTGAATTTCCACAATTTCGACAAAAATTTTCCCCTCGCTTATCGAAAATCAAGCTTAGACAATTCGGAAATGATTCTTTTGTACAATGTACTACATTACTACATAATCATAGGTCTTATTTTTGGATGGCAGATAGGAAAAATAAATTTTTCGTACTGCCATCAGTGCTCCAAAAATAAAGTCTGGCTACGAAATAAAGTAATAAGGTGTACGTAAGTGTTATGTACGAATTGTCGAACTTTATTTTCTATAATAAGCGAGGGAAAATATTTATGTCTAAAACTGATAATTCTATTCTACGGTTCCCCATCCCCCTTAAAAAAGATATTACAATAGGTACTTTCTTTACGCTACCTTTCGATACGAACGTTTAATACGAAATAAGCTCAAGATTTTAACCATCTCCCGTGTAAAATGCATTTAAACTAGCACCAATTTAGTACAATAAAATGTACCAGAACTTAAAACTTAATACTGCTTATGAGAACTGCCGATATAGTCACATCCTTAATATAAAAAAAATTATATAAAAAGATGACCTTATGAGCACGGCAAACCACTATATTAAACATGTTTATTAAATTTGTCATTTCATTTTTTAAATACATTTTACTAAATTATACTAATTTGGATATTTTTTTTTTCGTAACTGCTCCTCAAAGCCAAAATGTGCAAGCTACAGTTTTGGCTACGACACTCATATCGAACTGAAATATATATATATATAATATATATTTGTATTATGTTTTAGGTTACAATGTCTTCCACATAAAACAAAAAAAATATATTTTGTGTCTAATATATACCTCTAATTTTTTAAATTAGAAATTTCAGAATTTTATTTAAATACAATTAATTGTATGTAAGATTACTAGCCTGCATCATTGATTTTTTTAATATGTGTGATTTAGTGTTGTATAAAACTAACATGCTAATTTTCACTGACAATAAATCTTGCAAAAACCATTTAACGTTCGCAGTCTCAATATATGCCAAAAGGAGAAAATTTTTATTTATAAAACAACTAATGTCTGCAGTGCCATACTACAACCAAAATAACCATAATCGCAACCATGTCCATTACAAGTGCCAAAGCCGTTGAAGAAAATTATCGCTACGAAAGACTTAAAAAGCCAGATGTTTACACTTGTCCGATCAGGTTTCACAGACTAACTCTAAAATCTTTGTTTTATGTAGTCTATAAACGTGCGTAACTTTCCCTTGTATACGAATGTGTTGGTAAATACTAGATTATCTTGGAACTAAATTTATCAAGTAGTAATTCTGAAACAATTTTCCAGAATTATTTTCAATACTGCAATGCCTAGTCTGGCCACCTGGATATGTCTTCATTCTTTTCCTGGCCGAGCTGTCAAAGTGACATGATTAAAATTAACGAAGTTGTGTTAATTTATTTGTTGATTTCTGCTGATTTAAGGAAGGTCTTTATTCAAAGTGCCAAACAAGTTTTCATGTTCGTGAAAGTCAGGAAAAATTTCCTTCGTGTCTGGGAAATCAAAGTTTTTTTGTTACGAGAGGCTACCTTTGTCTACTAATGACTATGACGAGGGCTATGTCTCACCTATGATCCTGGGCAACTTGTCCGAACCCATGTGCTGGGCAGCTACGCCGGCAACGTGGGCTCCCAGGCTGAAGCCCACGACGGTGAGGTTGTGGCGGTCTGGCCCTGAAGAGCGCAGCAGGAGTGCCTTGGCTAGACGAGCCACTGCCTTGCCTGCTGGTAGGGTGTTCTTGTAGGCGACGTCGTATCCTTCGTCAGACCTCGCCAGCATACCCCAGTCAACCAGGATTACGTTCCAGTCTCTCTCTGACAACACCGCTGTCACACACATTACACCACCCTTTACACGTTGCACTAGTTTACTGGGGAGGGCGCCATATTTGCTGGAAACTTAAGCCCAGTACACACGGGCATATTTACTTTACAAAAATACATTGGCCTCACTTTTAGCGAACTTTCGTCCAAGGGCGGATCCAGACACTGGGCCAAAAATTAAATCTAATCAAAATTAATGCCACTAAATATTTACAAATCTTGCCAGATTGTTCTTAAAGTTTTATAAACAAAACAACCAGCAGACAAAATTTCCCGCTGCGTTGGTATAAAATAATTTCCGAAATAATGTACAAAATTTTCTAATTTTTGGATTCCAAAATTTTGCGCAATTTAATTCGTTATTCGTCCTAGTATGCGTTTCAAAAGCCAACGGAATAACACGGATTCAGAAGCATGAAAGTATACCTAGGTTTTCACATTTACAACGTACATTATCCTAAAAAAAATACCACCATTCCTTCAAGCGGAATATTTATTTTTTTTGCTATGAAACTTCTTTAAATAGCACCATAAATTAACTTTTAAAACAAAAACTAATTTCCGGGGAGGACCCCGGACACTCAGAATTTAGTAATGTGTGTATGTCAACTTTTTAAAGCATGTCCTCTCCCACCTCCCCCAGGAATCAACTGAATCCGCTCTTTCTTTTACCTTCTGGATGGCCACAGAATAGTCTGATAGTGGCTAACATAGCTTACTAGCTGATGCGGAATAAATTATATTTTTCGTTATATTTAACAAGTCTAATGTAAACAAACCGAAAGTACGCACAATATTTTTGTAACTAAATTGCTTACAATGAGTTAAGTATTTGGAAATTATCTAGTTTGACAAATTTTAAAAATATTTCCGGAATCGTGCAACAAGTCACTTAACGTAGACTTATCTACCGCCAACGATTCTTGATTTTTCACTAACTTTCATCTGGTGCAGAGTATACTGCATAATACTCCATATACATCAAGAACAGCTTTAAAATGTGTATTCGAAATTTTAAAATGTGTACTTTTACAAATAAGTTGACTGAACTAAATCTGGTAGATTTCGGCTAGGACACCTTAGATGCTCAATTTCATGTACAAGAAATATTCATGTTTGCAAATGCTGGTTATCCTACGTCCTACAGACTTAATATTACGCCTAACTAAATTTGTGAATTTACGCTGATAGAGGTTTGTTAAAGTTAAGCATAATAAAATTTCCCCATGAATTCATGGTAGCGTTTGTATACATTTTACTAACGGTCAAATTTACGCCGTATTTATGCACATGTTAGAAAGAAATTGTTATTGGAGAGTGGCACAGGGGAAACTTCTGCCTCTAGTTTCGCTGCAATCTCTAAAGGACCAGAAAAATATCAAACCGTAGTAAATTTAAATTTTAATTTGCTTGTAAATGATGGAAGTAATTTAATTTTGAAGTGAAAAACCAATTCCGCGTTTGAAATTAACTTTAAGGAACTTTAAATTCAGGAAACCTGATTCGTCAATTTACACCTTACCGATACCAGCGCTCAAGCGGCAGAAATTGTCACTAACAATTTTAACATTGTTCTTCCCGACCTGTAATAAAGTATTAACCTTACTACGGTTAAGGCTCCACATCAGTCGCTATGTTGGATTACTGCATTTCTCTTAAAATTCTAAGGCAGATGAATTTGCTGTTATAGCGTAAATTTCATTTACCTTGTGCTACAGCACAAGCATCGAAGTAACTATTATCCTATATTTAGGCAGCTTCAGTCCAGAAAGTTTTTTATATTCTTAATTTTCTGGCCTGATCACGGCCTAAATATCCGATAATAGTTAAACTTCCATGCTTTTGCTGTAGCACAAGGTAAACTTAATTAACGCTATAATAGCACATTTATTTTTCTTCTCAAAATTTCTTAAGCGAAATTTAAAATAACACAAAATGGCGACTGCTGCACTGAAAGTTAAGTGGTGTTGTAGGTACGATACTTATGTTATAGCAACGGTACCGTGTTTTTGCGGTACTATATGGGTTGTTCCTACAACAATTTGTTCTGGAGATTAAACAGTATATTTGTTGAAGAAACAAAAGATTCTTACTTTTACAGAATATATTCTTACTTCTACAACACAATTTTGCAGAACAATTTATATTTTATCAACAACTGTACTGGACTGTTGTCCCTATTGCAACAGAATTATGGTACCTACAAAAATACTTTTATTTCAGTTAACGGAGCCTTAAGTGACTAATTAATTGACAAGTTATGTGAGGAGTGGATATGGGTTTATAAGAAAATCTCTGCATATACATTCTAGCCCAGGCTGACCTCTTCTAACTTTATTCACTAATGTGTGGAATGTCCAAATTAAATATAATTTAATCTAGTACAGACTGCTTGACTTAATTCGTTAATACTACAGAGGGTAAGTGGGATCCGCTCATTATCACTCTTTGATCCGTAGTCGTGGTCCAAGTGTGACCAATTGAAATTAAATGGAATCACTCTCCGGAAAAATGCAGTAATTTCTCGTCAAATCCAAAGTTTTTTTTTGCAGGTTTCTGAAGCTAAAATGCCACTGGATATTTATTATTAAAACACATTACAACGGGGACAACAAAAGTGCTCGAGGTTACAGTAGTTTCCAGTAAAGGTTAGAATAACTTCGAATTTTTTTTAGCTTTTTCATATATTTTTCTGTTCTGCCAAAAGGTAACATTTACCGGAACTAAATGTTTGAGAGAAAAGGTGCAAGTACAAGGGGGTTACGGTTCAATCCCCGTTTTAAGTTTTTCTACCCGTATGATTGGAGAAGTTTTACTTATGGACAGTAGCACAAAAATGTATTTTGTATAAATTTATTCAACTTTCTTCAGTCTTATTACGGAACAATTACTTCTTTCTCGAAGTGGGGTTATATGTACGACATCTCGTTTCAGTTAAGTTGCAAACTGTAAAACTAACCTTGACGCATATACCAACGCTGTCGCATCCTACTGCCCGTGTTTGAGCGAGGCAGGGCGCCAAGGACCGGCTCATCTGGTGTGATAATGCCTCTAGAGCAATACACTAGAGCGGCGTATAGTATCTTAGATCACTCCGGTCTAACACTGCCAGTGGCGACCCCATATTTTTACTGGTGTAGTAAAGTATTAAGCAAAGTTCATTGCATGTTTCTAGAATATTTTCATACGAATACCGCAAGGAGTTTTCAGATAGGACATGTTGAAAAACATGTTTTTAGTCATTTTGAGGGACTCCAAAATTATTTTTCTAATCAAAGTGATGCTTTGAAACTACCTTTAAGTCTTAGTTTTAAGTGTATTTTCTTTTTGTACATTGACACAATGGGAATATGTGGAAGTTTCGTAAAAAAACGATATACGGGACTCCGCAACGCAAGCGCTTGGTAGAAGAGCCCCTAGAGATTTGTCAAACTGCCTCGATAATTCAGGCCTAAGTGGATAATCTGTGTGTAAACATTATCTGTGGGTAATTAGTTATAAGTTAATTGAGAAAGCATAATTCAAATCAAGGAATCTTCTTAGACTAATGTGCATTATATTTAAATTTTACAATAAGTTTGAAGTTTATAGCTTCTTAATTGGCAAGTTTTCCAGCATAGAAATTTTCCTCCAGAAAACTCGCTGCAAGTTTTCCAGCATAGAAATTTTCCTCCAGAAAACTCGCTGCAAGTTTTCCAGCATAGAAATTTTCCTCCAGAAAACTCGCTGCAAGTTTTCCAGCATAGAAATTTTCCTCCAGAAAACTCGCTGCAAGTTTTCCAGCATAGAAATTTTCCTCCA
>PNEQ01003789.1:13854-34670 GCA_003012365.1 Medauroidea extradentata
TCCTCCAGAAAACTCGCCGCAAGTTTTCCAGCATAGAAATTTTCCTCCAGAAAACTCGCCGCAAGTTTTCCAGCATAGAAATTTTCCTCCAGAAAACTCGCCGCAAGTTTTCCAGCATAGAAATTTTCCTCCAGAAAACTCGCCGCAAGTTTTCCAGCATAGAAATTTTCCTCCAGAAAACTCGCTGCATTTGGTTTTATTTGCAAAAGTTATTTTTACAACATATGAGATTTTTTGTTAACGTATAATCCCTTGTGTTAACTACCTGGTTCGAGCTATGCTCTTACCTTATCTTAAAATGGTGAAGCTTCTAGATTCTGTTTAAATACGTGGTTTCCTTTGGAACCAACTGTTGGCAAGATAATACTCACGTACCATCTTTTATTATCTGCGAAGACTTCGTCTTTGAAGAACCACCGAAGCCGTGAATGATGAGGATAGTTGGTTTCCTAATGTCCAGCCCAGACATCGCGTTGTCCAACTCCCGAGGCACATTGGGGGAATTCCTGCACAGCCAGAAAGTGAAATTTGACTACTATTTGCACAAAAATATACTAAACATCTCTTAGAATGCCTTGCATTTACAAGACAGTCTGTGTCAAAGTGTTTGAAAATTCCACCTGGCCGCAGATTACTGTCATTGTCTTAAAATAGGCATTCACATGATTCCGATTACGTTTATGAGAGTACAATTCACTAGAGGAATTCTAGTTGGATATCAAGACTTTTATATTTTCTGCCTAATATTAGGGTCACCAGAATGCCTCGGTAATATATTTCCAATGGTTTTAACTATTAGGAGTAGTCTTAACGTATAGAGATTTTCTCAATTTTTTTACGCAGTGTAATTTCATCTACCGAAACAGTTAATAGATTACACTAGCCTTTCGTATTTTAATTCCGTTTTAGCCTATTTAATTGCGCAATACGCTGAAAATTTAGCGGGTTACCCTCCATTGACGTACACCACGAAAATACATGTAGTTAAAAACACGAAAACCTACAAACCAATAATACCAGGGAGAAAGATTCACATTCACTTCCAAACAATTTGTATTAGCAAACTTAATTTTTCTCATTGAATTTTGAAATAGGAATTCTAGACTAATGCACATGCACCATAAGAGCTTCTATTCTGAACTATAATGGAGTTTAAACCTGTTTCGAATCCACTTTAAGGTGTTCTATGTTTAAAAAAAAACTAATTTTATTTTTTAAGTATCAATTTTGTGACTAATTACTGACAAAAACTCACGAGTACTGTCGATTTAAGAAAATTTCATTGACAAATCACACACAAAGGAGAAGGAATTATATTTTCATGTTTTACACTCAGGAATAATGTAGAAAACGCCAAAATAACTTTTAACTTTTCAGAAAATTACTTTGCAATTTAGCGAGTGAGGACATTCTGCCGATACTCTTATCTGCAGAGTTAAATGCTTTGTTCGCATATTAAACACACATTTAAGCAAAGTGTAATAATTATTTCAAACACATCACGTAATACCAGTAAAGTAACAAGTAACCTTTAAAGAAGAGTTAACTAAATTATATCTGACCTTGCGTACAGTTGAAAGGTGACGGTATCAGCTGGATCTTCTGCTATCACTGCTGAAGCTGAAACAAAAATTAACATTGCCTGAATTATTACATAAGAAACTGCACATGCTGAGAGCTGTAAGCCCTCATCTTCCCTAACATGGGCAACAATACTTATATTAAATGATTATACAGTAAGTCAAATAAGACATACAATGTCCAGTTCTTTAAATATATATTCATCACATGGAAGCTTTTGATGTAAAATTGCAGACTTTCGCGGCCATTGTCAAGTTCGTCTTATGGCTCCTAGACAGTCTCCTTGTAATTTTTAAACGCCTCACTACCTTGAAGGAGGTATTTTCAGTGTGCCAAGCAGACAACTAATTGTGTACGATGTACCAACAAGACGTGACCAACCCGGAAGCCAGGACGAACATTTGATTCCTATCTCGTCAGAAATTTACGGCAATCAAACCTACTTACAAACGCCTGTAATGCTAATGAATTACACTATTGGCTCCTAACGTCAAAATTTAATCATAAAATCTAGTTACAAGCCGACTCATATATAAAATCGCCCCCTTAAGGTAGTCGTCTGACAGGCCACCAAGATGCGAGCACAGCTGCCGACAAATTCTTAGACGGCTCATTATGAAGAGTGATTGAAGTGGTTCGGGTTAACGTGGGCACTTAAAACCCTAGTTAAGTTTTTCTTTGCAGACAATTTTCACTTTCTAACATAACAGGAGTTTAATGGGAGTGTACCACATTCAACATCCGAAGTCAACTGTACGTAATTCGTTATTTTAGACAAGACAAGTCTTCAGAAATGATCAGTTTATCGTAAACTATCCTACACACTGGAAAATTCTCGGGTTCAATGGCATGTAGGCTAGCCTCCAAGAATGTGTGTACTTTAGTATACAGCAGCTGTTTATTGGCTATTCGCTGACTGATACAGTATTTGTCATCTATGTACTTTCTCTCCCAGAGGAGTCGGACGAACTTATCACCGAATTCTAACCTGCGTCCAACACAAAACGCGAATTTTTCAGATACATATACCTGCTTAGCAAAATAATTCATAAACTTCACATTGTCAGGTGCTCCATTAATAATTAAAGCTAATTTTTATGCGGTGGAACGTAAGAGGACTTAGGTATAAAAATCTAGATGCAGAATGTTTAAAATTATATAACCGTGCACAATACACATTTTCTGTTAAGTTATAAAATTGTAAGTACATTCCTATCCATAGTCCAGAGAACTGCACACAAGTTCCAACTGCTTTATGGTCAGTGTAAGGCGTGATGCGTACAGTATACCGCCCTTAGTGGTCTCGCACATCAAGGACTGTCTTAAATACTTCCACCCATGACATTACGTTGCCATTAAGAGGGACAGATCAACGCCATATTGAATTTGTATGAATTGTATCTTAACATTAGGTAAATGTATGGAACTTTGCCGATTATAATACATATTGATACACGTATACATCACAAATGTGTTTGCCATACTGTTTTTACTTTCGTAACCGCAATTAGATCTGCGACTAGTTTTTTTAACTAATTATATCTGTGCCAACAACTGCAAACTTAAAATTTAGGACGTCTAAAATTGTATTAATATATGTTATATTCTGTAGTCAGGTTAATGTTCCATAAGTTTACCCAAATTTAAAATTATGGTAAAATACAAAAATTCAAGAAAACGGCGATCACCTCCGCTAAGAGCGTTCCTTAAGGGAAAAAAATCTTTTATTTGTTGGAAAAAATTCGTTTTCTAGACGTTACGTGAGAGTACATAACTCTTAGCTCTGATGCTATTCTGTGAAACTGGCAAAGTAAATTTTTTTTTTTTTTTTTTAGTTCATACCATTCAGGGTAAAAGTAAATGTCCCTGGCCACCCATTTAAACAGTGTTTTATATTTTTGGAAAAATTGCGGCAATTTTTTCAAGTTTTTTTGCTACTTTCAGAATTTTTTTATCCCCAAGCCCTAGCCTGTGACATGTACTTTGAATTCTTTAGTATCATTATGTTGGTATTCGAGGTGTGTATTAACTAAAAACATTCACATTTTGACAAATGCTGTTATGTTAAAAAACTGGCCGAGCTAAATTTTTTTTCGTAAAATTATATACTCCCAATTAACTTCCGCAAAACTAATACTGTTCTATACAAACCTAAATTTTATTTTTTTCCCCCTTCTGGAACGCTCTTTGTAAGGTACGTGGAAGGCCCTTAGGTAGATACGTAGAGTGCGCGAGGCATAAAATTGAATTGTCTCTAAAAGTGACTTAGCACGTACGTACGGCGTACGTAATTCAGTTTCGCCCATACGCACAGACCACTTTATGTTAAGTTCCGCACTGACCATAGGCTATTTGCGGGAAGTAAGTACGGGACTGCAACGAACGCTTCCAACTTTGTTTTCCGAAACAAGTTAATATTTTCTAAGATATGCCGTCCTAAAATTTTTTTTAGCTATATTGAGAAGCGCGGTAACTTATCAAATAAAAATGCCGAATTTTTTAACTTTATAGCGTCCATCTGTTATTTTCGTATATACACAAATATCGTGCCCATTGCGTAGTTTAGTTACAAAAAAAGGATAACCGTTAATGTATTTTTTCACGAGCAATTAAGGAGGTCCTCTGAAGGGCTCAACATACTAATTAAGTTTAACTGATAAATTAGCTAAGGTAGTTCTAATGTTGGTTTCGATCAAAGTCTTGGTGAAACTAATTTCAACCAATTTACACCAATTTCATGATATCGACCCTCGGACGAGATAGAAAAAAAATTGTTTCTCTTGAAAGTTGAACTCTGATCCACGCCCTTACAAGGAGATGGAGCGAGAAAGCTGTGATCTTAATTTTAGTCTAAAAATGTAATCTAAAAATCATGGCTAGGCAAATCTGTAAGACTTTTTTAAAGCATTGATGGCAGGAATAGAACTATCTGCCTTTAATCCTCCATAAAGTCAATGTAATTTATAGGTTTAAAATAATCTAGGGTACGCATTATCTAACCTGTATTCTTTGCACGTGAGAAGAAAACATCTGACGAAAATTGAAAATTTACTGCTTTGGCAGCTGCGCCGGTCATAAACACTAAAATAACGTATGTAGCAATTATGTCCAACGAATTTTCCACAACGTATTGTAAACCTATCCAAAAAGACCCTGTCCCAGCATAGACTTTGCAAAGTCCACAAGCCAGTAAGCTGTTGCTGGATTATATTACCTTACACGAGGGTAGTTCTTCCCCCTGGCGAACACTGCCGCAGGTGGTGTGGAGCGTGTTTTAACAAGCCTCGTCGTAATGTCAATCTTACCCCCGCCAGGGCATTAACCCCGCACACACAAGAGCATTACTAGGGATTGGCGGGAGCGCGCTACAGTTTCAAAGTCCCGCTACACAGCAGCCGGGTATTTGCGCTACATTTTCATCGCGTTGCGTCTAAATCTGCCACGCAGGGCTTATAGCTTGATGTTCTGCAATTAATCTTGTTTACAACACCGAACCGTTGGGGAAACAATTTTCAGAGGTTCAGTCCCTAGAACGGATTTTAAACAAGCCTCATGCCAACGTTAATCTGCTAATAATTTAGGTAGGTTTAACAATTAACTGATCAAATGTCAATAATCAGCAGACGAGACTTTACAATTTAATTGATTGGCAATAGTCTACGCAAGATTAATTTACCGACTGGTATCGCTTAATTATTGAGATAAATTTTTAATACTTTTACAAAAAAATTTTAATTTTTTTGCACAAAAAAAATTTAAATTAGCAGCAATTAAAGGTAACTGCAATATTTAAAGCTTAAAACTGGCCTGCTATATTAGCATTTTTTTGTTACAGAAAAATTTACGACGTGCTCTTTTGTTGTTTGTTACCTTCCTTTTTCTGTTTTTTTGGTAATGTTTTATCTGGCTATTGTTTTCTACCCTATTTATGATAATTGTGATTTTCGGTGAATAAAAACAAGGTCATATCACTTTCTATAAGCCGATGGTGCACTGAGTTGCTGTCTCACGCGGGCGTGGTTAATAATTGTACAGACCCGTCAATCTAGCGCGGCCTATACAATAAGTTGAAGTTGAGTTATTAGCACCCCGCCATCTGCCGTCGACGCGGATTAAGTGGTCGTGTCGGCGGTCTGCTGCCCCGACCTAGTGACCCTACTTGTAATCCCGCTTATCCACTGCATTTAACGTCGCGCCACCGAACAACTTCACTCGCCCCGTCTTTGTTACTCAGTTGATCGGGTCGTCTTGTCAGCTGTCTGCCGCCCTGACCTTCGACGCCCAAACCCCCAAAGACTCCCAAGAGGACGGCGGGCGAAGAAGGTCGCGCGTCGGGGATCTCCCTTCTCTCCCCACACTGTCCGAAAACCCGCCACCGGTCCCGGTATTGGTAATCCGGCCAATGGGAAGACATTCAGAAACAGCCCCGCCTACCAAAGCCAACCCTGTAGTACACCATCGTCGCATTTATTTAATTCAATTTGAATATTTTGTTTCAAAACCTGGACAGTTATTTGTTTACTTAACTTACATTACTTATTTAAATTAACATGTTACTCTAGCCAAAAGCCTAATTCATATTTTTCATAGTCTCTAAGCCTCGTTCCTATAGGCTGCTGCATCCCCCTCCCCCTACTGGCCAGAGTGGTCCAGCGGAGGGGTGTGGGAGGAGCAATGGGCAGGGCGGTGCCAACACTCTTACAACACTACCACCTGCTATGCTGGCCCGAGGGACTGGTCCAGATTGTCACATAATTCTCTTATTTAATCTCAACTCAATAAAATTCCTCTTAGCATATTTTGCATTGCAGATTCGGTATCTTGACGCGATACAGAATCGAATGAATGGTCACATGACCTGACAATTCCAATTTCGCAGATTACCCTAAATAAGTATATATTTTACTTAATACCTTCCTACACCAATACCTGCACGTTACAAATTCAAGTTAATTTACAGTTAAAAAGGATAGCCTATAACCAAATTCGCAATTTAAACAGTAGTACCAACCCGATAGAAATTGTCTGTATCGACAAATTAAAATACACTGCTTGAAACTGCATGTATTATCTTAAAAATTGTAAGAAAAACTTTGAGGGTGACGTTGTTCCCGACCTCAATTTACTTAAGTTCTACCATTGTTTTACCACTATACAATCCAGTATTCTCAGAAAATCCTTTTAATTAAATTGAATGAGAAGGTCAAAGAATGCATGAAAAATTTAAGACTAAATAATAGCTATTTTCCTTTATGTTAATACAAATTTGGACTAATAGGTTTAATTATTTTTTTAAGCTGGCATGGTAAACAAGTATATAGATTGGACATTTAGGAGTAAACTTCCAAAAAAAAAAGATACGTTCTTGCGTTTACAGAAAATTGTTATGTTTACACTTTCTACTGCATTTAACAATATTTAAAATGTGGTTTGTACATAGCAACGATTCGTTGTGTGCAAGTGTGTAGTTAAATTGATTAAAATATTCAGTGGATTTAATCAAAATTATATTCCAGCAACCTTATCCGAAACTTAAATAGAACCCTGTTTACTCTAGCCATTTTTGCACTGCTCTGGGGGAAATATGATTTTCAATTCAGAAGCCCGCCTCAAAGGAATATGTTTTCTATTTTTAAAGTAATATACCTCCAAATCTTGCTCATTTCAATGGCCTGCAAAGAGTATCTAACTGTTTGAAGTTTAGAAATAGATTGTCCACGAAGATAAACATAAAATATTCCTTGCAGAGCAATCACAAAATGACTTGTTACAAAGTGTTCGTTTTTATCTTCAGTAGTTAGTTCGTGGATACTTAACTTTAACGAGCCTGCATCAAGTAAATGTCAGTGTAGTGTTTAAAAATTTAACCATGAATAGTTTCTAGAGCAGCCCATAACAGGACAATTCCGCGAACTTGTTTGGTACGAACTACAATTTTGGTCCCGTCTTACCATTTTCAATTTACAAGTAATTTTACACACAATTTTAAAGCTATTAGTAAAATTTAGTTTCCGTAATGTTTAAATGTGAAAAAAAAAAATACAAGGGCTTAATGTAATCATTCCGAGTAGGCCTACACCTGAAATTTGGCAAGCTGAAAGGAGTTGAGAGGTTTTGTTCAGCACTTTACATCTATGTTCTTAGCGCTGTTGACATTATATAAGTATGGAGAAGGCCCATAAATTAGATCCTGAGAAAATTGACCGGCCAGCGGCATCGTCCGACACTATTCCGACATGCGAAATCTGGGAATATAACCCGGTTTGCCTTTGGAGTGAATGAAGAGGTTTTTGGTCAGCGCTTAACATAGATGTCTTTAGCGTTGGTGAGGGCGATGTGATATGAGTATGGAGCATCGCCGAATGAATGGGCGGGGAAAACTGGAGATCCCCCGAGAAAACTTGACCAGCAGCATCGACCTGCACATTGACTTTGGAGGCACTGCGCCAACCGTTAAATGAATAAGTATATAAAATTAAACTTTCTATATCCCTACGGTTATGACTTATTTTAGATAGTAAATTTTATTTTTATTTTTTTTTTTATTAACAATAGTGACAATCTGACCACAGTGCAGGGGAAGCCACAAGACGACACGAGCTGTTGGCATCCTGTAGAAGCAGGGTGGTGACGTAGAGGCGTTGAACTCATTTAAGAAGTTAAATCGATTACAGGAAGAGTGGCAAAATGGCCGACGGGAGAGTGAGCATTAGGTGGAGGAGGGAGTGGAGCCGATAGTGGTTTAATGGCCTCGCATCTCTTCCATCCTGGCCAAGACTCGTGGCTGAGCAGAGGTGGTTGTGGATTCAAGGGTGGTCGAGGGAGTTAGAAATTGTTTACTTACCAGCGAGCAGGAAAATTGCAGCCATCAAGTTGACAAGCATGACTGTTCGATCGGTGACGACCGTGGTTGATACCAGACGTCCTTGTGCTGTAACAAAACACATTCCAATCTTAAAAGAGTATTAACCACAAACTCTGAAAACACCAATAAAATATCCACACATTTTTAGGTCAGTCTGGAAGTAGGTAATTCGACTAATTGCCTCGCTGTCTACGAGACGTATAGACAGCGACAAAACATGCGACAATGACAGGAGTTGGGAGAGGATTCGGCCATGGCCTTAAGAAACCAACCCTATAGCATTCGCCTAGAGCGATTTCGGGAAACCTTTGAAAACCGAAATCAGGACAGTCTGAGCCGGGCCTCGAACCATCGTCCTCCCTAATTAGAGATCAACGTGTTACCGTTTCACTTCCTCACTCGGTAAGGCAACATGGAAACTACAAAACAGCAACCTTAGATAATTATATTTGCCAACTTCATTAGAAAATATTTACTAACTTTATTAAGAAATATTTATCCAAAATGTTTGGGTTTGTAAATCTAAACCTTTCAGATTTTTTTTCAGAAATAAGTTACTAAGAAAACTTTTTGCTCAAAGTTGGGGAAAAACAACGTTGTCTAGGATTGGTGGTTTTGAATTTTTGCAGATTGGTTTCATGAAACCTACAATGTTAAACTAATGCGCATAGTGCTGAATTTTGTAGCATGCCCTGGTAATAGTAAATTAAACTAATTTAGGTCCATGCGTTATTTTAATATAACATTTTAGTCTAGTCCAATAACATGATTTTCCAGGTATTTTAATTTCACTGGAGATGCAGAACAAGTACGGCACGTATGCCTGCAACAAGGGAGAACACTTCTGTGGGTACAATAATTTTATAAGACAAAACTAGACCTTTATACAGCAAGGAACAAATTCGAAGTACATTGGAACTGAATATTCAATAAGACTCGCAATCAAATGTGATGCTTGCACGTGTTTTTAGCCAAACTGCTGGATATTATTAACGCCAACAGATTTTTTTTTTTTATTCCAGACTCAAAATCAGTATACTAAAATATACGTTCCTCAAACGAAATGTATGGAATTTTTCAATTCAAAGAAGCATCAAACGCAGTCCAGTAAGATCTGAAAACTTCCACGTAAGTTTGAGAGTTACACCAGAACATGCTGTTAAGACTTCAAAATTTCCAGCCCCATTCGTATTTTTATTCGAAGCCAGATATTCCAGTAATTTAAATTAATAAGTAAACGAATTTATTTAACAACTGCATATATATTCGTGTGTCCTAAGCATGATCTGACAGTTTAAAGGCAAACTAATAAACGTGCAATATTTCATTTTGTTTAGTATCCCAGCCTCCGTTGTCTGTTCCTGTAAAACTAAATTAGGTCGACAAGTCTGGTTTTGAAAATTTACTCTTATCCACAGGCAGAAAGCATTTGCTACAAGGGAAGGAAGAGAGTTTGCCAGTAAAACATTGGTCGCAGTAAAATACTAACTTCACGTACAGCTGTCTATAAGAAACAAATCTTATGACTCCTATTTAACTGTTGTGCAGTTATGTTTAAACGTATAGCCTCTAAATTACAATGAAAGCAGTAAAAAAAAATATGTCCATTTTATTCTCTAAATATCCCCTAGTGATTAATTAAAGATATCTCCATTCCGGCTATACAACATTCCTTAGGCCTCATTCTACAGCGAAACGGAAGCGGATACGTATCGCGGATACGTATCGCAAAAACGTACACGCAAGACACTGGTGTTATATAATGGGACTCGCGTACACGACTCTTGTGTATCCGCACTTACACGTTGCTAATATGTCCAGCATTTCGTCTTGACACCGTTTAAGACAATTTACAGTTTTCGCGGTTAGCCATTAAAATCATATTCATGCACTTTATATGCAATTCTTTTGACCGAGACTGTACACTTTTCGACGAGTACTACTTTAAATATCAAACTTACGAGAAATAATTTTGATTTTTATGAATTCAACTTTTTTAGGGTAAAAGTTCGCTATGTAGCCAATTTACATAAAAAAAATTTATGACTTGGCTACACTAGTTCCATGAGCTAATAATAAATTTTAAATAACCACTAGCGTCAAATGTACTTGAGAAATACAGCGTGTCCGTTAAGTCCTGCTGCAGGGCTTATCGACTGCTCTACGCAGTTCGTGGTGTTGCGTCATCACTTGTGTGCGCATCTTGCTACAGAAACTTTTAGAATTTTTTATTTCTTTTGGTGCAGACTTCACATTTTCTATATTCTTTTGTTTCTTCCCTGTGACCGGGCAGAAGTGCACCATTACTACGGGCATACTATACTTTTTAGTTTGATGGATTGCAAGTTAGTTTCCGCATGCGTTTGTAGAGTAGAAAAATAGTTTCACTCCGTGTACTAGTTTTATTTGCGTGTTACGCATCAGTTTCCTTACGCGTTAATGTCGTAAAACGAGCCAAGTGTTTTAGCGTTATCATACTGCATTTTGCGAAGTGAAATAGCACTAGAGATGACGGGTAAATTGCTAATCTCGCACACTGCAGGCGACAACCGCGCGATAGAACATTTCGAATTTAAAGCAAATCCCGAGGGATTTAATGGGGTGCCACACGGTCTGTGGCTAGACGAGGGAGATTGAAACAAAAGGGAAATGTAGCGAGGGGTACAGCTGTCCGCTGCAGGTCTGGCATTATGCAGTTTGAACTAATTTCCTTGCTACTTGTATCCCGACCGTGGTAGGATTGTGTACTTTAAACCATCTGGTGCATAGCATTTCTCAAACACCCCCCCCCCTCCTTAGTATTTATCCCTCGTACGTACCACAAAGGTCGTGTGTGCATGCAAGTACGAAAACTCCAAAACTGTTTTGAACTGTTCTCTTATGAACGAATCACTATGTTGCTTTAAACAAGACACTCGTCCACGACTTTTACTTCCGAGACACTTAACTCATTCAGCGTATATGAAAGGAAATTACGAGCTTAAAACGTCACTCTTAAGACATTAACTTAATTCTGACACTTCAGAATGTTTAGTTGGCATATTCATCCAGCTAAGGGCGTTTCCAGCTTTTAGAGGTGTGGATTCAACGAGGAGAGGAATTGACGTGTTAAATTATATAAGATGTCATTTTTTATTAGATTACTTTCGGACAAATTATCTTCTATATTGAAAAGAGAATGTTGCTACAGGAATAAATCTGTGGGGAAAATTTAAGAAACTTTCATGTCAGTTTTTTTTTCCAGTGAAAATTTGTTTCCAGAGAATTCCACAAAATTTAAGAAAATTTGCTCAAAAAGTATTTGTATTAAACAAATACTTTTAGATAACTAATAATTTCGTCAAATGAAAAAAATTATGCCACACAGCTTTTGTATAGTCACTCAAAATTACAAAATGACCGTTGTGGTATACCCAAATAAAAATAATTTGCAGGAACAAAATAATGGTAGTTCTAAATGCAATGAGCTACTTAAAGACTTTTGTAATTGCGAAGGGGTACATATAGGCATTCATAAAAATATTGATAAATGAGTAAATGTTTGCGAAATTGGGATGTGGCTACTGTTAAAATTTAAAAAAGAATTGTCAAAGCACAGAAAATGCATTTGTTCACTTTCAGTTCATATAACAGATTCCATAAGTTTATTACTTCCCTCCCCCCCCCCTCTTAATTTTCACTACACTGCAACGGCCGTTTTGTGACACTAGTAGTTATGCAAAAACTACGGGCATATTTTTTTTTATTTGGGAGAATAGATGATTTGTAAAAGAAAGTGTTCGGTATAAACACAAAAATAATACGGGTCAGCCTGCCTTAAGGTCTCAGTGTGGTTCTCACCGAGATGAAAAGTCAGAGGTGGCATAAATGTAGGTTGGGCAGGTACAGAGTCTCACCTAATATAATTCGAGACTTAAATCCCTATATTTGCTTGTACCAGGGTTGGCGTACGCAGTGGCCTTAACGGATAAGAAAATTATCCGTGCATTGATTAAAAATCTAACATTCAGGGCTGATGTTTAACCATTTACCGTCAATGTTTTGATTTGTTAGTTTAAAAGGTCATTTACAGAAGTCACCAATATAGTTTTTAAAATGAATACATTTTCAATGCACTAGAAAATAAAATCCATAACTGAAAAACCGTCTTAACGTAGACAAGAACTTTTTTTTTGAAGTTAGCATTATTTTCAAACTTTAGTAAAATATCAGGCTAAAAATTTCAAAAGTTAAACTTTAGATAAAGTTCCGGTACTATAAGAAAATAATATTGCCACTTTAATTTTTAATTGAACACAAATAATATTTTTACAATGTTGCTTCCGGTCCTTAGTAAAAATGTTACTATTAGATTCTGTAAGTAAAGACCGCTGTGTATGGAAAACTCTTGCTAAACATTTCTAAGAAAGTAATCGAATTTTGACTGTCTTCTTATTTTCGCTTGTTTGTTATTCATGTACTCTCGTGTGCTACAACGTCATAAGCAAGTTCGTAAACTTCATAATGACGTACCCAGAAGTAATTTCTAGCTACAACAAAAAGTTAGTGCCATCCTTTTCAGCTGTTAACTACTTCCAGAACGTTAAACTCCATTCTTACAAAATAATGTCATGCACTCCTGACATTAACATTATGTTTACATTATATAAGAACTGATTACGTATGTGTACTCTTCTACATCCCTTAATTTCATTTCGCTAAATATAACTAAGTGTGGAAGTTATTTCCTTTGTGGTTTCAGCACATTTTCTAGACGACTTTCTAGGCTTCAGTATAAGAATTGTCAGCGCTTGAACATAGGTCTTTAGCGCTGTGAGGGGCGACGTGAGTATGGAGCAGCGCCGGAATGGTCCACGAGAAAATTATCAGCATCGTCCGGCATGATTTACACGTGAAAAAAAATTCCGGGGACCGACCCCACCGGGAATCTTAACTTCAGTCGACGAAATCATGCCATGTGCAACAGTTAAGTCCCCGTAGCAATTCCCACCTGACATTTTATTCCGTTCCAGGTATACTAGCATGTGTTGCAATACCCGTCTATATTTTACCTAAAACCGTTCAGCCCCTCTGCACCGTTTTGAACACCCCCTCCCTAATTTTTTGCAAGAGCATTCGCGGGTGCATGCACCATTTGTGTTTAAATTTTGTTGTACTCGTTCTAGCACTCTTCAGTCCCACCATTGTTTTTACCATTTTTTCCTTAGAAACCTTCAATAGATCTCCAAAAGTTTCATCGCATTAGGTTGAACGGTTAGGAACTCTTACAAAGCGAACCTTCATTCTTATATTTAAAATTTCACAATTGCTACTAATAACACTGCTATGTTAATTTTATTTATTCAACTTTTTTTTACCTGTCAGGAACCTTCACTCTAGATTTGAACGTATTTAATATACGTTCACCATCTTATATTTTGTAACAGTTTGGATACAAGTTAACCATTATAATTCTTACTACTTGCAATTTTCTACATTATGTGTTACATACAGGATTACTTTAAAAAGGTTTATCAATATTTAATTTATTATTGTTTGTCTTGACTACTTTCACATGCATTGCCGGGACGTAGAATAGTACTGGTCGAAATATATTTATATTGGTTGGAGGTATCGCCGAAAATTATTTTCCAATTAAGTTCCTCCACAGACTCTCTAGCCGTAAACTCTACAAAAATTTTAAAAAAGTTACGGGGACATTTAAGTGAAATAAACTGATGTTACACGCGCTATTTAAGTGATTATGGAAGATTACATTTCCATGTTCGCAAGTTAAGTTCGTAAAGTACCATGGCATGCACAAACATTGCCGACAATTGTGCGACCCCCATGTAACTTACATGGACAAACCATTATTTAAGGAAGCGATAGGCACAGATGGGCGATTCACGCAATGACAATTGCTATAATTTACTAAGGTAAGTCTTACTGTAAATTTCATATAGCTTTTTAAAAATTTATGCGTGTAGTAAAAATTATGTTTATTGCAATGGAAGACGCCGACGTCAGAACAAAAATTTTATTAATTTCGTGTTCTGGTGTTTGACTGGCCTTTTCTTGCCTACTTTGTTCATAAGTTGTAAAAATGTTCACAAAACTTAGTAAAAAAAAAGTTTCAATTTTTTAAATTTTAATTCCTCTCGTAATTTGTTTGGACCGTAACCTTAACTTTGTGATTACTTTTGGCGGTCGAAAATTTCAAGTTTAACCAATCGCAGGAAAGGTCTATATTCTCGCACATTTCATAATTTGTCTGGTTAACAACTTACGTTAGCCGAAAAAAATGACAATACACGATAGTTAAGGAAATTAAAAGTTGATTCGCTGTGTAAGTCAATGTTTTAAAAACTGGCGGAGCTTCGTTTACTTGTTCCACGAAAATTACCTCGTCGTATTAAGAAGTTTTCCTGCATAGTTTTCGGTAGTATCAATACAACTAAATGATAAGTAGTCTGTTCATATTAGCTGTACTTTGGCAATAACCTCGCTATTATGTACGCATAATTTCATCGACTGTTCAAGACTTTGTATAAGTTTCATTATTGGAGTTAATTTTTTGGTTTAAGTAAAATGTAAACATTTATGTTGTAGCGTTTATTCTCTTTGCCTTGCGCTAATGTGCAAGCATAACGGTTTGGTTTGACGTACAGTTAGGCCACAACCAGTACAGAAAATATAAAAGAAATTTACTAATCGCTTCTTAATACACGTTTAAGGTTCAACCGCGATGTTTGTAAAATAGTGCCATGTAAATATAATTCGTAGTATATAAGCAAATGTTCTCAGATTTTAAAAATCTGCTGATATCAAAAAAAAAATCATTCAGTAATGTCATTGATGCCGAACCTTATTCCAAGTTCTTACTGCGTTTTTATTCGTATAAATTTCTGAACTTAAGATATCCGCAAGCCCAGGTCGCCGAGAGGTAGGCAGAACAGTTTAAGCTTACTCGAACTGTTGATCAAATGAGTTTTCTGCTTAGGATAACATTTACAGAGCGTTGAGCGTGTTTTATATACCCATTTCAGGTTCAGCATTGTTAAGGACGTAGAACCCTTAAAATTCTAAATTTTATATTTCCGCCAAACACTGTTCAATTTTTACACGTCAGATATGTAATTTCCCAAAATAAAAAATTTTCCTAGTTTTAGCATAAACTATAAAAATCACAAAATGGCAGTTGCTGTGTAGCCAAAATATAAAATAATTCACCTGCAGAAACAAGATAATTCATATTGATAAATGTGTGAGCTACAAGACACTTTTGCAGTTACAAATATACATTTTTGTATTTTTAAAAGTTTATTAAAATGAGTAAATTTTTGCATAACTGACTTTGCTACTACTGAAATGGTCTTAAAATCCATTGATACACCGACTTTCAGTTCCTATAATCTTGAATCCATAAGTTACTTTTTTTTTATTTTGGCTGCACCGCAATGGCCATCGTGACAGTGAGTACGCAAAAACTATGGCACCTAGTTTTTTTTTATTTAAAAAAAAATTTACGGATACAACGTCCTTTGAGGATATTTTGTAGAGGAATAAATTACGAAAATTGGAGGCTTTTAGGTATGTAAATATTGGTGCTGAATATTTTCAAATATGTAGGCGTGTACAATACAACCTTTGTTGATACATCAAAATAACTTCACTAAAAGTCTTGCATGCGAGTTGTCTACGAGAAGACTGTACGGCAGTTCAGTGACTTGCACCTAGAGGCTAGTGGGAGGCGTGATGGCCGTCCTATCTCGCCCTTACCACTTCCGCTCTTTACCTCTAACGCCCAAAATGCGTTCCCCAGGCGGTCACCTTAAGAGTGCGTGGTAGATAAACGCTGAAAACATCAATTGATTCTACGCATTTTTTGAAGCCAATATGGATAAATACTCTATGACCATCTTAGATAATGGTATTCGCCAACTGAGTAAATATTTATCCAGAATTACTAATTTGTGACGCATGATCTCTTGCACCGCAGTTAAATGCACGAGGTTCCGGCGTCAGATTGTGCCTCAGAAGTTTGTAACACTGAAAATTCGCTAAAATAATTATCTAGGATTGTTATGGTTTTAATTTCCGCAAATTGGCTTCGAGAAACTTAGATTAATGCTTTTAGCGTTGAATTATGGATCACGCCCTCTAAGGGCGCAGCCTATCTGTGCATTAGAGGCTCAGATATAAGGGTGACCTTGAAGCACGCATGAAATGCCACGTCGCCTCAACGAGCCAAGCGCTGAACTAGCGTGCAAGCTTCCCGCCGAACTGTTTTTACTGTGAGACATTAAGCGGTGACCATATAATATTATTGGCGGGAAGTCCAACTAAGTTCAGTGCAGGTGGCAATTTGAGTTTCACATACATCCGGTTAGCAGATTATGAACTACGGAAGTCTGAAAAGGCAGTTTTTAGCCATGTTGGAGGGCTTAGTAAAAAGTGTTAATGAGCGTGGCGTCTTAACAATGAGGTTCCGACCTTTTCTGAAGTTTGTTTTCTTTCATACGTTAGCACAATTGGCACACAAATATTTTCGTAGGAAAAACCTGTTTACGAACACACTGCAACGCACTTGAATGGGGTAGGCGGCCGCCTTAAATCGTGTGCTGTCATTGGCCGTCTTCAGGGTGCAGTGTCCGGCTGATCGGAGCTCGAGGGGTGACCATAGAGCATGTTGAGGACGAGCGACCATCGACCACGACACGTACTGCGGCGTGTGGACGAGACTGTAATAACCCGGTATGGGTGTGCCCTCTCCCTCTCCTCACTATCAGTCCTTTGTGACTGCGTGCCACCAGACCAGCTGTGACCAGGGACCTTCGCGTCATCACGTGCGATATCATGACGGCCGCACCTCGCCCCAGGGTTATATAGGCTCTCCATTGTCACGTTAACACAACACAAGAAAAGTGTTCAGGGGAAGACAAGACTTCCGTTTAGCGCCTTGTGGAGAGTGCCAAAGTCTGCCGTAAGAGTGTGTCCCTAAACATGTGGAATTTATTGATTTACTACAGATTCCAAATTTGGCCGAGCTTTTATCCTTTATTCTTCAATAAAACCTTGCGTTATGCAATTTAGGCATTTTAGTCACATATTCTAAACATTAAAGCCCAATTTTGAAATAAGATAAATCTTAAATTTTGGATTAGTTTTATCACATTGTGGGTGTAATGCTAGAACTAGGTATCTAGAGATATCCATATGCAACATTGAAATTTTTTTTTCATACAGTTATTTGTAGATAGAGATTTGTATTGCAACAATATTCCTAATTAACACAATTATAAATATATACAAATCGATAGGAACAATTATTAAGGGCGCCGTCTACTATAATCTTGAAGAGGCGCGCAGACCTTAACAATCCTGATTTCATTCGAAAACCATTCTACATGTCACGCGGTTAGACTACGAAAAGTATTTAAGGATCTTTGTACAGGTATATAATTTTGCCATTAACTGTTATCGTTCCTAACAAGTATTTTTTTGAGTGTGAAAGTGACCGAATCGGGACTTTACTGATTTTTATGTAAGAGGAATGATTTTCACGATATTCTAAATATTATAGACCCGTAGAGCGACTCTTTCCCTTTCGTCCCATAGTAAAAACGGTTCAGCGAGAACCTTTCACGCTAGTTCAGTGCTTGGCTCGTTGAGGCGACGCGGCATTTGTTGCGCGCTTCAAGGTCGAGCTTACTGCTCCGTCGCTTTTAAGCCTCTCACGCGCGGGTAGACGGCGCCCTTCAGAGTATGTAGACACCTGCAGATAAACTGAGTAATTAAGTTACCTAGTTCGTACACTAAGCTGACGACATAATGGAAGACTCCAACTAAGATGTGTTTCTACTAAGAGAAACTGCCAATAATTCGTCACATCCTTAATATTTTGAGCGAAACTGGGTAACTTAAAGAAATGACAGTCAAAACTCTTTCAGACCAATTTAGGATTAATTAGGTTTTAGCTTTTGTTATTAAGAAAAATGTCTTATTTGCTATTGCATCGCAAATATTTACCTTGCACTACAATACAAGCAGGGCAGTTCCAACTTTCAATATACATTTAGTCTGCACTGCCGAACTAATATAATTTAATTCTTTACCTTAAGATCTTCCGTTAAATGTTCCATTAAGGACTGCATTTCATTGGAATAACGAGAAAGTATAAAGTCCAAAATACAGTCACAAATTATATGCCTGATGAACAGAGGCCCGGAAATTTTGCACATTCGAAAAGACTTAAGGATTCAAACTCTTATGCACGTTAATTACTTTCGCTACTGCGTCACTGTTTCTGAAACTCTTCCTTGAGGATTGAACCAATAGCAGACCTGTATGAAAAGTCAGTTACTCCCGCGCTACTTTTATCATATGGACTGGCCACACACAAACTGCAACCCACAAACAATAAGCTGAGTATACACTGTGGGCTGTTGGCCTCGCGCAATTTCCTGGTCTACTGATTAATTGCAAGAATATACGTGTGCTTTAAAAATATTTTACAAAATACACCATATTGACAAGAAAAATGTGTTTTACAACAGAGCTGTAATGTTTCAAGTTATTATAACAGTCAAAATAAAATACAATTATGCAATAGTAATTACATCGCTTGCGATGCCCCGCCTTGTGGAAATACCAAAGCCGTGAAACTCCAATATTTATCCTCAATTTCCCTTAAATTAAGTTCGGTAAACTTTGCTTCTATAGTTTTACCTTCCGTAAAGAAATTTGTCATTTACGAAAACTGATATACGCGCAGTAATTTGACAAAAAAATTCTCTAGGATATTGGGACATGCTATTTAAATATTAATACAGTGCACATTCAGTTTGTGTACACGTTTTAAGTGGCATAACCTGCATTATGAAATAGGATTTATTATAATTACGCTACCTAGAACATTTTAATGCCAACTTCAAAAAGTTAAGTATTGAAGTTTGTGATTTCGGTAATTAAGTAGCTGGATACTAGTAGTGTCTGAAGGTAAGTGGGATAAAGTACGAAATAATTTTATCGTTGACTGATCTAATAGTCAAATAATTTGGCTACAAGGTAGTTTCAATCCATTAATTATTAATAGGCCCAGTGAAAGTGATCTAAATAGCTAAAACACTAAAGCTTACAGTATTTTAATGTTCCCCTCTCACTATGTGCCAAAAAATGTTTTAGCGATCTTCCCTTTGTGCGCATGAATACCTGAATTCCTCACTAATAAAGTTACAGCTACCAGTTTTGTTTTCACATGTTAGTTACAGCAGGTAATCATACTGACCACTATCAGCGACCATGTGCAGTTTAATAATTTCTATTAACCACGCACCAATCCCCTTAGTCCGTGTCACTAAGTGTGCCGAATTTCTTAATTTCTTCGTGATTCCGAATTCGATAAGGCTTACTTGAAAGTATTTCAAAAGGGACTTGCGTAATGTAATTACGTTTCACTCTTAAAATTTTATTCGAAGTATTAAAACGTAATTAAGAAATTATTACGCTAATTCAAAATTTAAGAATCTCACCTAATGAACTAACTCCTGGTATAAAAGTTGTTCTCTTGTCACTTTTCCACTGGAAGCAAACCAAGGCTGGGCACTAAATTTAAGTTATAATTTTGACTTTGGGAATAAGCGATAATCTTCAAACAATGACATTTCCCGCATACAGCAAATTTGTATGTCACTGTTATACCTATAAATTAATTAATATGTTATATAATTTTTAATTTGTTCTTGTGTGGTAAAGCTGTCTGAATAGTTAAGATGTATAGGCCCCTTATGTGATTACTATGTTTTAAAAGTTCTTTGCCTATTCTGACTTCCGAGGCTGCAGTTAAACACCATCGATTAAAAAAAAGCCTATTGAAAAATAATTTGTTTTGGTGTGTTAAATTTAAGTCGAAACATCAGCCAATTCATATATTTCCGCTAAGAATACGTTCCTAAAGTAAATTTAGTAAACTCCAGTAGTCTTCGGCACACAGGGTACTACGTTTTTGTTTCGTCTCATCGTTGTTTCGCATGTCAACTTAGGTTTCTTTTTTATATTTGTTATTTCTTTTATTTTTGTTTGTTCCTTGTTTTATCTGACCCGATTCCAGTTTTGGAATATCATGTATATATCCTGATGACTAATGTATACTCTGCTTATTGATGTTTCATGGTCTTTTTTTTTAGTTTTCTTTTAACAGTGATTTATTCAGCAATGTAGTATGTCCACTTTTAACAGTGATTTATTCAGCAATGTAGTATGTCCACTTTTAACAGTGATTTATTCAGCAATGTAGTATGTCCACTTTTAACAGTGATTTATTCAGCAATGTAGTATGTCCACTTTTAACAGTGATTTATTCAGCAATGTAGTATGTCCACTTTTAACA
>PNEQ01003791.1:0-17557 GCA_003012365.1 Medauroidea extradentata
TTTCAAAGCAAAATGTTTAGTTTCAAGATGGCGTTTCATTTTCGAAGGCTTCATGCTTTCAGCTGACAACACTTCACTACACACCACACATTGAGGTTTGTTTGCCAGTTCAGTGAAACCGAATTGTATGTACGACTGGTCATATTTGCGGAATTTTGTCTTTCCGCACTCACTAGCACTAGCATCACTACTTGACGACTGTCTTTTCAAAAACTTATCCATTGCTACTTTTCCAACTGTATTTGCTCGCAATACTACTCACAAAGTACACACAGTGTTGAGTGATCGACTCAAGAAGCCAGACTGTCGTGTCGTCTGCCGGGCACCGGCTGGCAGATAGTGCGCGCGCAAACAGCTGTGCCAGCAGTCTATTCTAGGCCCCATGAGTCATCATTTCTTTGTCCTTGTTCGTGCCACGAAGTGAGTTATTTTACCTTAAACCGCTTGACAGAGGGTTACAGTAAGTGACAACAATTTGTATTAATTTTACTAGTAACTAATAACTAGTTAATAGTATTTTTATGGATAAAACTTAGCCAATAATGTTTTTTTTTTTTTTTTTTTTTTTCATTTTTGTTTATATTTCAAAATAGGGGGGTCGCCGAAATACTAGGTCTCAAAAGGGGGTCGCAGTGTCAAAAAGTTTGAGAACCCCTGATCTAGATCATGAAACTTTCTCTCAAAACTTGGCTTTTCAACTTATCAAAAAAAAATCTTGACTTCAACTGGTCAACCACAACTTCGCCTGTCAACACACAATACTAAGAGTTAGGTTTCACTACACGTACTTCAGACACACTCAGAACATAACAGGTAAAAATGTTCAGAGAAAGAGCATTATTTCTTCACAAGTGAGATATGTGCAAGCTTTCATTGCACACTGTGTGGTCCTTCTGCAGTAGCATGCAGCACCGAAACCCAACAGGATTGTTTTGTTTTTTTTACCATGTCTAACATGGAATTTCAATTTGTCTTTTGATTCTTTTTTTTTTTTTTTTAAACTACTTCTGTTTTTAAAATAACAAATACACACATCTCATTACTAAAAAATAATGTTTGTAACTATATCTTTGTTGGATTTTAATTTTGAAAATACATGTAAATGTTTACTACTTGGTTTTCCGTTTCATTGTTTACAATGTGACAAAAGAATGAAAAGTTATTTACAGAAACATACCTCCACATACAATACATGTCAGTACTGCCAGAAGGACTATGTCCTACTGTAAGCACAGCTGCAATAGGGAGAAAGTAATCCAGCTGCATCCTTCTAGTAGGATTTTGCGACTTACGCATGTCAGTTCTGCCAGAACGACTGTGTCCTACTGGAAGGACATAGGCAATAGGGCGAAAGTAATCTAACTGCATCCTGCTAGCAGGACTTTCATTAAAAAGTAGCCATACAAAAAAGTACTTCCAGAAGAGCTTCCGACAGGACACTGCCTTGACAATCTATTATTAACAAACAACACCAAATTTCTGAACACAAATCTATACATTTGTATATGTCCAAGCTTAAAAATATGGACGTATCTAAGTTCATTTTTTGTTAAAATATCAAAGATAGCTGATATTGTTCAATCAATTTCTACTTTTAAAAAGTTTAAAATGTTTGTCTTAAGTGTGTATTTTGATTAAAAGTGTTTAATTGTCAGTGGTTTAAAACCAATATGTACCAGTGTTCCCAAAATGTTAAAATTGTTGAATGACATAAAGTGGGTTAAGTCCATAAAAATGCAATAAAACTTAATTACAGCATATACTAATGTTACAAGAAATATAGTCTTACGAATGAAATTATGTATATCCCAGAAGTGTAAATAGCGGCACAATGTAATCCCTGCGAAACGAGGCAATAGTAAATGTTAATGAAGTAACTCGGTATGGAGTACCAGCATGAGCACCTATAGTACTGTACATCCTAATTTTGTTCTTACAAGACTTGGCGGCTGAATGAGCATCTAGGTACCCAGTTTGCATAGTGAGACAAAGTGCAGTGATTTATATTGTGTTACATTTACCTTCAGTTAATGGCTTATTGAAAGAATCAGGGTGTTGATCAATTATACACAATGTACATACATTTTTAAAATAAAATTATTATTGCAAAAGTATATACTGTATGTCTCACCAAAACTAATATAAATCTTCAGCGCCATGTATTTATATGTGAACGGTTTTCAGTAGGGCAAGCACTGTGTACATATCACTTAGACTTGTGTCACAGTAGCAAACACTGTGTTCTTCATTGCATTGTTTTATATATTTATATATAATTACTTTACAATGTGATTTACTCTGCAAAATTTTATAGTGAATTCTTTGGCCTTATTTAATTGTTGTGGTGTGTTTTTAATCATTTTGCATTGTTATTTTCTTCACAATTTTAATGGGAATTTTATTTGTTGTGGAGCAAGAGAGAGACGAAAGGAGAGATGGCAGTGTCAGTCAATACTTCTCACATGTCAGTGTTGACACGTGGCCTAACTCAACATATGCGAGCTTCAAGTGTGTACCAACTGAAGGTGTTTTGGCTTTATTTTCATTAATTTTAATTTATTTCACAACTGCGTGTTACCAATTAATCGTACCACATTACAGTATGTTGTTTCTGCATGCTAATGGTTATTTTTAAATAATTATAATTGCAATTTTCTTGCATTTAGCTCAAATTTTTCTAACTTTTTCATTATTTTTTGTATTCCTTAGAATTATACTGTTAGATCACGGGTGTCATTAATTCTAGGTTTTGCTGTTACTAGTTACATTAAATAAAAAAATTCACCATTAACAGAAAAAAGATTTGCACACTGTAACAATTTAAATGAATATAAAAAAACCCTGCTTATTTGAATACTATTTGAATATTAGCACATAACCCTTAATAATATAAAAAAAGAAATAATACAATCATGAAATCAACACTGAAATACAAATCAATTAATAAGAACACAAATCTGTTAATTTGTTTGTACAGGGAATGAAAAAAAAAATGCTTACCAACCAGGAAAGCTTCTTAAGATTGAATTACAGTATTACACATGCACACAAAGACAAGGTGCAAAATTAACTTACTGAATACAAAAATTCTTACGAAACTTTCCCTGTATTTTCTATTTTACTTACAACAAATGTTATCAACTCCAGAAGCAACAAACTATGCATATCTCCTACAGTAAAAATTCTGTTAAAACAAGAACCTATTCATTTTTACTTGATTATAAGCTGTACATTTTCTCCTAAATATTTCTGGAGAACAAGTACAGTAATTCCTCGATGTACGTCATGCTGCTTTACATCTTTTTGGATTAATGTCACTAACGTTTGAGTACACATTTTCCAATTTAAGTAGCCACAGATTCATAATAACGTCATTAATTCATTCTTGCATGGTCTCGTTAACCCATTGATGCGCGCCAGAGTTAACATTCTTGCGTTCCAAATAGGTTCACTGTGGGCAGAACTGGTCTGACTCAATTTAAGTACAGTAATTTCAATTTGCGTTGCTGTTTGCAGGAACCTAACCCCGACATTAATTGATGACTTACTGTTTGTTGTTTATAATACAGAACAATAACATTAAATTTTTTGGCCTGGAAAAATACAATAAAATGTATTGGGAAAATTCCTATTATTTTATCATATATTTATTTAAAAGAACGTATACTTTAAAGAACAATGGTACTATACTTTCTTACTTTGCATCTATACAACTAGAGAAAAACTTAAATTAAAAGAGCAGTCTGTTTTGCGTGGGAAAAACGTGAATCACCATGTTGATGTCCCTGTGACGTCAACGACACTGAATATTTTATTGTATGAAACACACAAACTACAGCAACATACGTTCAGTTCGTGAAATTGTTTTAAATAAAGTAGTTTATGCAGTAAAAACGAATATTGCTGGAACTTCGAAGAGTATAAATGTATATAATAGTTCCTTTGCGCAGCAATAAAATGCAATTTACTCAGAATAAAATCTTAACTATTGCGCCATCTGACAGACAAACCAAGACAGACTGCATGGTTTAAGCTACAAGAAGAGACCTAATAGCTTGCCATTAACGACGAAAATACAGTTTACGTATGTAATGATTATTTCTATATATTGTGTACAATGACAAGGTTAGCATTAAATAAATAGGTTACTATAAAAAAGTTATTTTAAGTTAAAACTTGCAGTCAATAGCTTGCAGTTTGCTACAAAATCTTTGCAGCTGTAGTGTTTTTGGTTGTTCCATAGGCTGAGGCAAGTTCAAGGCACCCATGATTGGCTGATAATTCGAGGGGTGGGCGGGGTCTTTCGAAACTTGCCCCGAGATGTCAGCACAGCTCTCAAATGTCATTCACGAGAAACATAAAAATTGAGAGAAAACATTTACTTTTAACTAACAAATTGATCTACTGTATTATTTTCCTGACTCGCGCAACCAGGACATTCGATCACAAGTCTGTGTAAGGTTTGGTTAAACACATACCTTACATTAGTTCAATATGTTCACTTTTTGTATGCATGCGAACTTCATTCGGCTGACTTGCAAACCCAAACTTGTGATTATAAACCGGATCTGAAACATTAATATAAATTTGTAGTTTGTAATATGATATATAGTTACTCTGTGAAACTTTTCTTTCACTTTATTAAAAGACGAGACAAATTCGAAAACCAACCAGTATTTCAATTACTAGAGTTACTGACCAAATGGAAACAAAATGCCTGTAGAAGTCATAAGAAAATATATTTAAACAGAATTACAAATAAAATGGAAAGAATTGTGCACAAGTACTCACAGGATGGTACTCGCAGATAGAAACATACACACATAGGACGAACACATTTCTCCGCGGACACGCGGTCACAACGTTTCGCAGACTACATCTGCTTCATCAGGTGAGTGGAGAAATGTGTTCGTCCTATGTGTGTGTGTTTCTATATGCGAGTACCATCCTGTGAGTACTTGTGCACAATTCTTTCTGTTTTAATTGTAATTAGTAGCCTAGTGGTCTTTCCCGCCATTGTCCTATATTTAAACAGAATTTACACAATAGGAAAAATAATTACTACAGACAAGTCAGGCCACTAGATAATAAAATATGCAGAAATTATGATAGTGTACGGAATTTCAGATGACCTGTTTTTACATTGACCAAGGTGATTAATTCGGGTATGAACCTGACCATCACATAACTTGCAAACCCAGTTCTACATAATTTTCTGAGTTCTAGATGTTTCCGAAATCCTGTTTGTTCCCGGAACAGCTTATAAACTTCTTTAAATGCTTTGCTAGCTCAGGTTAAGAAATCTCGGGGTCGATCTTAGATTTTAGTTCATTTTGAAGTACATTAAACCCATTGAGATATAAGAAGAATTATAAACTTGTTCAGCATAATCAACTAATTTTTCAGGAATTTATCGAAAATTTACTAGATTTTGTTTCAGATCTTAATGAAGAACTGAACTTGACACGACTGCGTAGTTTGGGTGGGTCTTACCAAGGATGTCTTGTAGGTTGGGACAGTTGCCTCTAGATCATACCTCAATACTTATTCGACCACATCTTTCTCGTCCTTGGATGGCGACCATGTACTCTTAGTTCTTGTACGACGATCGCGACCTCTTCGCCCTCGGATGAAGCTCTCGTTCCCCTCGTTCATCGAATGGTTGACCCTTCGAACTGAAGACCTCAGAGACCCAGGACAGCAACGAACACGAAGTGGACTATGGGATGGCCTGAATCACAGGTTCTTCTTTATAATTCCCTTGAATATCATTCTTCGGCATTGACATCATGGATAATTTGAAATGTATTTCTCCTGATAGTAGTCATAGTAACAAAATGAGATCTTTCTGACGACGCGTAGGAACCATTCAGTGTCTCGTCGAAGAAATCCTCGGGTCTTCTTGACTACACATCTGTTCTGCACCATGGACGGGAACGTTCTTTTTTTTCCCCATAAAAATTTTCTCAATCGTTCTTCAACAAACTACAACTCTTGTTTTAATGTCGCAATACCAATTCCAGTCAGTACTATCCTCGTAGCTAACCCCGGGTATGTTCGCTTATACGATCGGATCGGGTTGTAATTTGCGGTAGAAAACAAAATATTTCTAGCATAGATATAAAAACTGTAGAAGTCATTAAAGTTCCAAAACACAATACCTCATACATTCAATACATAGACTATTAAAACTTACATATTTCCTGGCACGTGGTAACTATGGTCATAGAACAGTAAATACCTAGGTTAATTGACAAATAAATTGAAATTTACACTCATCTGTAACATTGGACAAAATGCTATGTTAAAGTTATTTTCACTCTGGAATTTAAAATAAATTGAAATTTACACTCATCTGTAACATTGGACAAAATTCTATGTTACAGTTATTATCACTCTGGAATTTAAATTAAATCAACATAAACTCAAACCTATAACGAAAACGTCGCAATGTGTGACAGCTACTAATACCTTGCTGTTATAACTTCTTTAAAATAAACAGCAGTGAAATCTTCTAACTACCAAATCTACAACCACGCAAATTTCCAGAGCTAACTTTTACGCAACCAGGTTCGCTACATTTTGTCAGTTTTTTTAAGTCCGTAAAAATTCCAACAGACACAATAGTGACTGGTGAGCGACTGCTAATCTAAACAAGTAAGACTACGTCATAAATGTGTTAACCAATACGAACACGTTTTCAATGTTTACGGCGACGTTTGAAAATTTGGCATTTTTAAACCTGAATAATTTGAAAATTACAATTCTCACCGAGCTAATGCTTTGCCCGGCTGCATTTTGTGCCAAGATAATTCGGAAGAATCATGTAAATATTAAAAATTTTCTCTAGGAATTTTCTTATTACAAGTCCTGTTTCGGTTAGAAAGAGATAGAAAATCAAACAAGTTTTATATTATTTCAGTTTTACTGTAATTTGGTTTCTAATGTGTTTCCAAAATGGATACCTTTTCAAATTATTAATCTGAAATTAATTGTACATGCTGTTAAAGAATCATGCTGATATATTGGTTTTTTCATTTTATTACTGCAGTGATATTTTAAATTCAATATCTAATAGCAACCAGCTGTACACGTAAGTGAAATTTAAGCATTTGAACAATAACTGCATAATGCATATGCTTTCACATGTAATAAAAATTAATTCCTATTAGCAGCTTTTTACATAGTACATTATCCTAAATTTGCATAATGCATTCAAAAATATTTTTGATTGTAAGATCGGTACAGTATGTACCCAAGCTTAATGGATGAAATATTGTCCCACCCCTTCACACCCCAAATCCAGATTATATTCACCAAAAACTTACGCTGTTTAGAATTGACTGCAATTTAGAACCCTAGCAAAACTGAAAAATTTTAATTAAGGCAAAATACAATAAATATTTATCCAATGGACAAAGGTACACAATACACACTAAGTAACAAGAGGTTCAAAATACTCACGGTGAAGGAAACAGTCGTACTTGAAGCACCGCCGACAAAAGAGTGTGTGAAACGAATGCATGGTCTGCTCTCGAGGCACAGACTCAGCCATTGGACCATCAATGTTAGGTGTGCACTCAGGAGGACGTGCATTTGGGTCTGTGTGCTCAATCAGCTCTACATACCTTGTACATTTCAAGGAATTCATTCACATTAACTATGCAACACACTTTCCACAACTAAATATATGGATACAAAAAATAACACTTAAGTTATTGAATAATGATTCTCAGAATGAAAGCTGGATGCATGCCAATAACCATCAGCTTTCATTAAATGCATGAATAAATTTCAAATCTCTCACAAATCTGTAGGCAACACATTTACAGAGTGACACAAACAGTTATCTCATGACGTGTGCTTTCACTTGATGTCTTAACATACTGCTTTGAATAGTGTATCACAGATCCTGATACATACTGTAGTACACAATGGCTAAATATATGTTTGCTTAGTACAAAAAGTTGTTAACTTACGGTAAAGCTTGATGTAATGGTAGAACTGCATAACTCATTGTTCAAAAGTATTATCCATACTGTGCAATTCCATCACATACCCCTTTCCACTGATTGGAACTACAGCTCCGGGAAACAAGTATATTGAAACCTAAGAATGATTGTGGTGCTGTATACACACATCATTCGAGAGAACCTGTTGAGTACGGGTCATTATATGTCAGTTCATCCAGCAAAAATAAAAAATGTAACCAATGCTTTTTTTTTTTTATAAAAATTGCTTAATTTGTTAAGTGACCAAATGCCACCAGAACTCTTAAATTTTCAGATTTTTATCTCAGATATTTCCTGAGATATTGAAGGTTCAACAGTGACCATTTTCAGACTAAAACAGTTAGTAATTTTAGAATAAATTGGTCAGTCTCTGTGTTTCCAAGCTTTGTACTTCACTGTATTACAAAGGAAAAAAAAAAACATTTTTTCTAATGGGAAATTGCTCAGAGAATTTTAATTTGGCCACAGAATTTTCATATCTAGAATAGTTTGTAAGCTATTACAGGAAACGTACATGACTGATGTTTCAGACTTCATGTGCGTCCTTCATTACAAAATAGACTGTATCTCAAGAGGCAGACCTCGTAGGAACATGAGGTTGGCACTATGCGAAAGAGGAGGAAATTTCCTATGAAATACATTCTAAAAATATTGGCTTTTTCCTGTTTTGTGAGAGAAGGGAAATGGAAATTATTTGGTGATGTAAATGGGACCCTCCTCAGGCAGAGGATATCAAAGCAAAAAGTACTTAATATAAGGTTTGTGTACATGTCTTATATTTTCCTGCATATAACACAAGGATTTTAAGAAAATTTTAAAGTCTCTAATTACCTCCCTCCGTTATCTGTAGAGCCATGTTATGTGACTGTGGTACATATAGTATGTCATTTCTGCATGGAGAGGAGTGTTTAGAGACAACCTCTGCTCTCCTTGTCAGTTTGGAGTTTTTATCTGCTGTCTTAGAAGCATTTCAGAGCTGTCACAGCAAATTCAGAACAGCTACCCATGGACAAAGGAGAGAGAGGGGAGAAATGCACTAAAGATAAATGTCAGAGATAAGGCATGTGCCAGCCACCATGCAGACTACACTGTGCAGGCCAGTCTTCCTGCACTGCTTACACTGTTGGCTTGTTGGTTACAATTCTTGTAAACATTATGTTAGTGGAAAGTATGTATTCATTTTAAGTTTGTAGAACAACAATGACTACCAGAACTACTAAACTAGAATTCTGTTCTGTAGGGAAGGATAGGAACGAAGTCTGCCATAAAGTGTGTTATATTAAAACAAAAGGAATAAAAAAATTGGAATCATTTTCCGACGAAAATCAAACTCTTCTTGTGCTGAGGACAGGTATTTCTAAACATTATCTTCACTCATGTTTTCATCATGAATCTTTTCATCTCAAAAAGTACAAAATGTTTCAGACATCATGCTGTGATCCAATGAAAGTGCATAGTGTTCCAATAAAGCGTTCTTTGCACAAGATCTCTTTACATTGCTACAAAAAAGCAGCAGACAAAGAACTTCATTTAATTCCTGGTAAAAAATTGTGCTCCTCATGTAGGAATAAGTTATATAATGTGCGAAAGGTAGCTGTACAGATATTTTCAGAATCATCTGAAAGTGAGGTCATTGAGGGTTTAGAGGTTAAAGCATCAAAAGAAGAGTCGTAGGTTACTTGACAAAAGTTTGGAATATTTGCAACAGTCGCCAATAAAAACTGCATGGTGTACCACACAATACAAAAGGAAGTTATGGGAAACTTTAAGTGCAGAAGGTATCAACAGCTGTAGCACAAGATATCCAAAGTATTAGATGTTCCAAGTTCCAGCCACATCAACAAGTGAAAGTACAGAAATACGGAAGCGTGACGTGGAACAAAAGGCTGTCGATTTGGACCATTTGGTGACTAATGAAGCAGAAGTTGCCTGCAGTGGATAGACAAAGAAAACTACAGATTCTCACACTGATCCCTCAATCATGGTACAGACAGAAGGCAGTACGAGAATTTGGTGTTTCTGAGTACATTGGTAAGACAAGCAAGACAACTTACACAAGAAAAAGGAATCTGTGAATTAATTCATCCCACTGGTGGGAAGAAGTTACCTGAAGACACTGTGCAACTCATTCAAGATTTATATCAGGACGATGAGTTTTCCAGGCAAATGCCAGGAGTGAAAGATAAAGTCAGTATTTCCAAAAATGTTTACAAACAGAAAAGACTTTTGCTATGCAACTTGCATGAACTGTATTGTTTATTTAAGGTGAAATATCCATCTATCAAAGTAGAATTTTCAAAGTTTTGTATACTGCGTCTGAAATTGTGTGTTTTAGCTGAAAGTTCTGGAACCTATTTAGTCTGTGAGTGCATTATACACCAAAATTTTGAATTGCTTCTTCATTATCTTGGTGTAGGTGAAATGTATAGTACTTTTTTTTGTATCTTGTATGTGACATTCAAAATCCTGCTTGTATGCTAAGACAGTGTGAACAATGTCCTTCTTCAGATACTCTAAAGCAGATCTATGTGATGGTTTGGACTGTGATCCAGATGATGTGACTGAATACCAACAGTGGGTCAGTACACACCGAACACAATTACAAACTCTTACCTCAAGTGCAGATGACTTTATGAAAATCCTAGTATCAAAGTTGGAACTTCTTATACCCCATTCCTTAACCACAACGAAACAATTAAGACTAACTCAAGCAGCTGAAAGAAACAATGCATGATGAAGAAGTTATCGCTTTATTGGATTTCAGTGAACATTTTTCATTTGTTATTCAAAATGAAGCCCAAGGATACCATTGGACAAATAATAGTCACTGTACAGTTCATGCAGTAGTCATTTAGTACAAACATTCAGATAAAGCTAGTTTGAAAACAAGCAACCATTGTTTTTTGTCAAGTGACTTGGATCATGATGTTTCCATGGTGTACAAAATCCAGTCTGAAATAGTAGTTTATGTTGACTCGTCGCAGCCCTTTTGTGTTGTGGTAGTTGGTCCCTGAGGGAGAGGAGAAACCTGTGCCGGCTAAGACGGGCTGTGTCCCCCGGGGATCGGGGTTCGGCCTGAGGCGTGCCCCAGTGAGTGAGCTGGGGGGAGCCACGCTCGGGTCGTACAGAAGGGGGCGGAGTACCTTACTTAATTGGGGTCAGGTATAGAAATCACTCAGTTGATGTTTTAAAATAGTTCTTGTAGTAGACGTTGTTTGCGCTCGCTCAGCGGCTTGGGGTCTTGGCGTGCCTCTGATATGAGTTGCTGTATCCGTTTATGCGCTGGAGGGGTGCCTTGGGGCGGAGTCTTGATGGGGCTGAGTAGTGTCTGCGGCTTGCGGGCCATGCGGCAGAAAATCTGACTAAGAGAGTGCCTATTGCGCTTACGGGTACGTCGCTTCTTAGGAGGCAGGTTTTGCTCAAGCTGGATGGGGCGCGTGAGCGCGCGGTGCTGTTCCCTGCAGAACTCCTCAAATGAGAGTTGAGGACCGGGAACTTTCTGGGGTGAAGGTATTAAGTGCGGGCTAAATATTGGTGTCCCGGCCTGATGTTGCCTTTCGCGGGCGGCCCTCTCTCTGGGCTCTTGCAGAGCATTAATCTCATTATCACTGATGTGGAGTTCCAACACTGCAGGAGTGTTACTCATTTAGAAAACCAATAAAAGAGAATATTCTGGGAAAAACGTGATATATTGCATCGAAGTCACACACAAGTTTTTACACGAACTGGTTCGCAAGTCTTATATCACAATTTGTACAGAAGAACTGAATTACACTGGAAAACCTTGAATTTAAATACACTGGTCCATTATACTCGGATGCTGTTGGATAGATTTAAGAATTTTTACAATCGCACACCCCAATGCACGTGGTTACTTTCACTAGATCACAGATATCAATAGTTACTTCCGGCGGTAGTGCACCGCATGGTGGCTAGTGCGTGCTGTAGGGTGTGTTCCCTTTTATTACGCGGCGCGGGAGATATGCGTGGCAGCGCCACCTTCGTCCTTTCCCTCGACACGTCCCTAACAGTGTAAAGGTAAGAGGGTGAAGGACTCCCTTGAGCAAGAAGTCGACTTCGGAAGGGGGATGGGTCGAAGGTTTCCCTTTACAAGAAATCGCCTCGAAAGGAAGGTGAGGGGCTCCCTTGAGCAAGAAGTCGACTTCGGTAGGGGGTTGAGGGTTCCCCTTTTCAAGAAATCACCTCTAGGTTAGGTGAGGGACTCCCTTTGCAAGAAGTCGACCTCGGTGGTAGAGTTGAGGGCTCCCTTTGCAAGAAGCGAGCTCCGGGGATGCGGGGGGGCTCCCTTTGCAAGAAGCCAGCCCCTAAGGTGGGAAGGTGTAGAGTGTGAGTAGTGTGCCGAGAGCCGGGAGCCCAGAGAGCTGCCAGCGAACTCTGAAGAATCTAGGGCCAGCGCGCCCCTTATATACCCGGAGTTAGGGGGTCTGGGTGGGAAAAAGTCCCGTTAAGTGGGTGGTAAGATGGCGGAGGCAGAAGAGTGACTGCTGTTGCAGGGTTGCCATCCTAACACCCACGCATTTCTTACAAACAAAACACGTGATCGGGAAATATGGCGCTTAACTTCCCTTCAGGTCTCAAAATAACAACTAAGATGCCGTAAAATTATAAGTAATATTACATTTACACTTTTACATAAGAATACACTTCAATTACTTCAGAGAATTATTTATGCATGTAAAACGTGTCTGTTATTATTTACCATCTCTTTGCCTTTATATTCAAGTCTTTGCATTGGCAACTGTGGTTATTATTTACAAAACACTTGGCACATTATTTTAACTTTACTTTTCCCATCTTGGGACATTATCAGGACATCATGGTATGTAAAATAACATTGCAAACCTCCTTATATCTATAAAATTGGCATCGGAAAATTACAGTAACAACATATGTGAGACCTGAGTTGAACAAGTGAGGCCTAAACTCAAAAGGGACAAGCTCGGGGGGGGGGGGGGTGAGCGTCTAAGCAAATATTAATAGCGGTGGGGCGTCAATGTTTAAATTCACCTGCCTCGTGTAAAACACATACATTATTTCAGTGATGGATGTGCTGCTCAGTGTATAAGAACTGAGGTTCCTTTTGCTCACATACTCAGCATTTTGCAGGCAACATCAACAAGTAGTTCTGGATGATTTTATTGTTTTTTGAAAGAAAACTTGTGCAAATGTGAAATTGAATGGAAACATTATCAGAAAAGCACTACACATTGGTAATTACAAATTGAGGGTTGTATCGATTCTCATTCATTGTCAAATAATTTGTGTGGGGGAATTTCATTGATGTGTTACTATACATATAGCATTGTAGTGCATATTTATTAAGTACATTACATTTTGCCAGCAAAAAGCCACTAATTTTGTTTGTGTATCTTAAAGGAAATTTTCTCCTCTTTCACGTAGAGCCAACCTCATTTTTATACAAGGTCTGCCTTTTGGGATACAGTTTATTTTGTAATGACGGATGCACATGATTATGAAACATCAGTCATGTAAGTTTTCTGTAATAGCTTACAAACTATTCTAGTTACGAAAATTCTGTGGCCTAATTCAAATTCTCTGGGAAATTTCTCATACGGAAAAAATGTTTTTTCCTAATATATTGGTATTACAGTGAAGTACAAAGCTTAGAAACACAGAAACTGACCAATTTATTCTATAATTACTAACTGTTTTAGTCTAAAAATGGTCATAATTGAACCTTCAGTATCGCAGGAAGTATTTGACATAAAAACCTGAAATTTTAGAGTTCTGGTAGCATTTGGTCACCAAACAAATGAACCAATTTTTATCAAAATCAAAAAACTTGAGTTACATACCTTGGCTGAACTGACATGTAATGACACGTACTCAAACTGTCACACATGCCAAAGGTGTCCCACAGTAGCATGTATCTCACATTTTTTTGTTTTGGCAGCAATAACTTTATCCTTATCACCCTCACGAGGTACAAGCAAGGCAGGTTTTACACCACATGCCAAATTCTGCAGGTAGATTCTACACCAGTGTCTGGACGTTCCAGAACTTAACTGACTCATTATTTTCAGAGATGAACCACATTTAATCACATATGCTGTTTTCAACAGTTTGAAAAGATGTGTGCAATGACAAAAATCCTTGACGACACCTTCAAGTGGATTCCAACTATGGTTCTGCAGCAATGTACGGACTGGTCATACATATTTCCATGCCACTTAATCTGTCCCAGGTATCTAACCTTTCTGCAAGAACTGGTGCAGTTTTCAGATGAAAACCACTGAACATTAATGAGCATATGTGGTTCCAACATGATACTGCACCACTGCATTACTCACATGATGTCTGCAACATCTCATCTTTAACATTCCAGAAAAGGTGGATAGGTCAATGTATACCAACTTCTTGGCCACCACAACTGACGGATTTAACACCCTTTGAGTATTTCCTGTAGGGCCACATTAAGAGTCTTCTTTATGAGACTTTTGTGAGACAGAGGAAGAAGATCTGCTTACAAGAGTTCTGGCTGCAGCAGAAATTCTTCAACATACTAGGTATTTTTCAAGTGTATGTATGAAAACATGTATTGAAGGTACAATTCGTGAAACAAACAGCATGGCCGCAATTTTCAGCAGCTCTTTTATTCCACTTAGGTGAGTTGGCAGTAGGCCCTACTTCATTTCATCATCTCCATCTAACATTGCAATGAAACACTTCTGGACAGGAATTTAATCAAATATTCATCTATGTCCCCTCTATAATACCTTACCATGCATTCTAGTCATTATGACACAATCTGTATAATTGTTATATAATTTATTTTATGATAAAACACAATTTTAAGTTTTTGAGTGCTTAGAGGGAACATCTATGGTGAAGTGCAAACTAACGTAATCATTACTATAGGTAGTCCTATTGGTAGGTATTACAAACAGCATCAATTACATAGTACAAAAGCACTAACATTTAAACAAAATTGGGAAATGTATGTATACATTCCAATTTCAATTTCCCGATGAACATACCATCATAAAATACAGTTCTTCAGCAAAAAATATCAAAATAAATACAATACATCTGTTGTGAATGTTTAAATCGGTATGTATGTATAAATCACAGAACGTTAATTTCTCTTCAGTTTAGAATTCTATAATTCTGTGCATTTTACTGAATCTATTTAAATTCGACCAATGTATTATGTTAGTTGTTGAATTCACGTAAGGAAACCCTAATTACTTAGACAACTTCCACGGCTTCAAAAATTAATTTTTTTCCTTATTTGAATATGAATAATTGAAACATTTACTCTGAACACTGACTATCATTACAACCTTTCTTTAATATTATCTGCAATTATTTGTAGATAAAAATCAAACAAACATTAATAGACTATCCTGAATCAGAGTCCAGAAATTTGTGGTTCACCAGCAAGCACCATAAAGAATATAATGTCACATAGTAATCAAATAAACAATTAGTAATACGTACTACTATTTCCTTCTGTCACAGAGATACAACAAAATCTAACGTAAAAATATTTACTAATTACAGTCATGCAGTACTAACAAAATGTTTTATTCCCAATTCTGAAAATGGTACTTTTACAATGCCAGAGACACTTTTATTTACCCTATCATAAGAGCTACCTCACTCATAAAAACTTTTTTAATACAATACATAGTTCCCATTAATACAAAGTTGCCATCTTACTCCTTGGAATGCAATAACGAAATTGAAGTTAATTTGTACACTCAATAAAACATAAACGGATGCATTACAATGAAATGACAACTCTACTGGTATAAAAAATCATGCCAGTGATAAGGATGTCTTACTTTCCAATATGATGAATCACAAAGCCAACATTTCCGAAATGTAGGTAGTGTGAGGAATGCACTAAGGCAGTTTCACCATAAATTATATATCATTATGGAGGACATGAAACATGCATCAACCAAAAAAAGTACTCACTTTTCACGCAAAGTTTCAGGGTCACCTTTGTCTGGGAACGTGGCAGACACAGCTTGGAACACTATCATGCCTGGGAAGGGCTTAGCAGCAGTAGATGTGGCTACAGCCGTATTCTGTTGTTTCTCTGCCTTGTTGCAACTAGGAGTGCTCCTGTTCTTATCCTTTTCTTTGTCTCTATCCTTGTCTCTGTCCTTATCTTTATCCCTGTCTTTATCTCTGTCTTTCTCTTTGTCTTTCTCTTTTTCACTGCTTACAACCTCCTCCTGTAGCATCAAAACATATATAATCACTTACTGATTAATGTCAATAGGATATAAAGTATATAAACAAATTAGACTGTTATTCCATGGTTTTATAAATTACAAAAAATAATCTTATATGATACAGTAAAGTACGTAACATTTTTATCATGACTACCATTAACATATAAGCAGCACCATCAGTTTTAAACAACTTTTCCTACCTAAACAACAACTAAATTTTATTCACTTTCCTCCAACATAGCCTACTGTTTTAAATAACTGAAACAGACAGTTACAGTTCTCACTGGAATGCAGTTGCTGTGTTAAAATTTCAGTTTGTTTCTTAACTTCACTTGTCTATAACAAAAATCCTTTCAAGACTTTTAGGATGTCTTTCATTAACCACTCCTGACAGATAAGAAAATTTAGCCCACAAACACTTCTGACTTAACCTACGCCATGTAGGTTAATAAAGTTCACTCTTATAAGCGTTATCACCCTTCACTTTCAGTGCTGATGCTCTACAAAGAGTAACCACACAGGTCTAAAACTCTAGTCTCACGACTTTTCCAGTCTGGAAAATGTGACATACGTACTCCATTGTCTGTGCTTACTAGCAGCCTACAAGACCAGAGGCGTTGACCACACACATCACCCGATATTCACACCGGGCCAAAACAAAATATTTATACTGAAGAAATTATTTTAAACCTGGAAAAAAAAATTTAAGTGGTTGTAACAAGCATGTAAGGCAACTTACGTCCTTCAGTTGGTACTGCACCAGTGAATTCACAAGATCCACAAACAATGGATCATCCAAATAGCCAGTTTCTGCTTCACCATGCACTTTGCCATCATAGTTCTTTATCAACTCCTCAATGAATGTGCCATCCTGATCTAAGATCTCATCCCCCATGTAAGGGATGTTGTGCAGGACTGTCTCATCCTCCACCTGTATCAAAAACAGATTCCAGTGGTTCTGTACACACAACTTATTGCATTATCAAGGCCATTACTAAAACCAAAGGATCAACATATCCTACAACCAGTGTGATACTTTCGAACACAATAATGAAAAAATTACTAATGCCATTTTAAAATTATTTTAGATTTAGAGTTAATTTTATGATCACATTATGTATATAGGCCATTCGGAATAAAGTGAGCACTAAAGATTTAACCTTTGAAAAAAATCACTAGCCGTTACTGCATATAAGCCAACATTAACAACAGTTACATTTTTGTTTGTATGGTTGGTAGCGAATAACTGCATGTAGTCCCGTTTATTTTCTTATTTGAATACAGCATTAGTGAAACAACATCAATTGCAAACGACCT
>PNEQ01003791.1:18557-40616 GCA_003012365.1 Medauroidea extradentata
GTAACGGTAATTAATAGCGCCGTTAGAGTAGACGCAGAGAAACCAGTGTTTTAAGACGTTAACTCGCAGGTATTTATAACTAAGATTACTACTGAGTATAGCATGTATTCAGCCCCCGTGCATTTAATGAGTACATATTGTAGCTAAAATTTATCGGAGCACTTTAACGTAAATGTAAACATTGTACAAGGCTATGTAAATAAAAGCACGTGGCAATGTTGATGTTTACATGTAGCGGAAAGATATAAACTGGCAGAAAATAGAAATTAATCAGGGCTTTTTTCAGTACTCACTTTATTCCGAATCACCTATAATTAGAAAATAAATATGGTAGCCTATAATCTCCTAGTAATAAATTCAGATAGAGGCAGTTTCCATGATTTATTTGTCCATTCAAAAACTGATGCATCCTCACTTGGAGAAGTGTAGCATCTTCTAGTCAGACATTTCTCTATTTGTCCTGGGAGTTGTTGAGTGGAAGGGCCTCCCGTCCCATGATGGAGTGTTACCAATATGTCTGGCGATAGCTGTCTTACATTGCCTTGGCACAGTGAGAGGGCAACCAGGCGGCTGGTACATATTGTATAACTTTTAACGGGTAAGAGGCTAAGGATGGTGGCACTTTCATCTCAAGGAAAGTAATGGCCAAAAGGGTGACGAGGGATTTACAAAGATGGTGTTATATGAGGAGGATGCTAGGTACTATCAGGGATAAGTAAACTCATGAGATGACCTGGTGTGAGGCGTTGATTCAGTGGCATTATTGCCAGTCACTGTCCTCAGAGGTGCCGTGTCCTAAAGAGGGTAGTCTGTAGCACCTCTCCTTCACTCCGCCAGGGCCAAAGCATCAGTGGTTTAGCTGCACCGCCGTTCCCACAGTGGTGGTTCAGAAGAACTACTACTGCTGTTCACACAAATCTAGCTTTGGAAGTTTGCTGCTGATCTACTTTACTTTACAATAACAGGAATCTTCAGCAGAGTCAAGGATCGTGGTACGACAGCACTACTGCCAATCGCACCGTGGGTGGTACCACTGTTCGCACCACTCTGGTTACAGGAATTCAAACAGTTATAATCAGATGCATGCAAAATGTCCATCACACTTAAACTGATTACGGCAGTTCTGTCCACAAGGTGGAAAGAGGAAGTGGCAAGGGTTCATTTTAGAACAAAACATATGGACTGACATTGCATTAAACATGTACAGCACACAAAAAATAGGTACCCTCAAAACTGTTAAAATTCACAGAAATTAAAGAGGAACCTACAGTAGGGATGGCAATAGATTTTCAAGTGTGAGCGAGTCCCAAATTTTCTTTTCAGTACGAACCTAACATAAACTAATATCTCCAATTTTTTCAAAGAACTGAAAAAAATGGAATTTCTATAGAATGTATACTACTGTTGAAACTTTCCCAGGTCATCCATTTTATACATTCTGAAATGCTCAAAGTTTACAGTCAATAGTATTTCCCAAATTTAGTACACTATAAAAAGGAAATGTACTTTAATGACTGTGAAACTTTTCCATTAATAGGCTTTATTGATGCCAAACATAACTTTACCCCCTTACAGTAATTCAACCTTCTACAAAGTGGAATATTCCACAAATTCACGCACAGAATCCCATGACTGAAGTTTCATAATCAACTTCAATGTTTAGCTGTAGTGCAAAATAATTGCTGAAACACTTCATCATTAAAGAAATATCAGTGACTAATAACCCTAATGACTAATTATCCATTTATTACCAACTGGTATTTGTACTGCACACTAACCATAATTTGAGGGTACTACATTTTATGGTTAACAGCAGGGATGTAGTGAAGAATTGTTTTTGCCAACAAACAAAGCCTACAGAAATGAAACTGTACCAATCAAAAAATCAAAACTTGAAGGCATTCTAAAATGTTTGCAGTATGTTGCAACTCATGATGAAGCGGTTACATTCTATGACAATATACTACATTGGCCTGCCATGGCCAAGAGACATGTCGATGAATGTGGCAATGGTGCATTATTTTTATGACTTATATTATTGTCATTGAAGAATGTGTTTCCATGTTTGATAGATTTTTCACTAGCATATACCAAGGTTCCAATAATATACACCATGGACATTATGTATTCTCTGATAGTGTAATTCGTAGCGTTGTTTAATTGGTATAACGTATCAGGTGGTGGTGTGTTTGCAAAACATGTTTCCGTGTAACATATTATTAGTCTGTCACTGGAATATACAACACTGTACTAATATTTACTTAAGACATTATGCTTTATGTTCCATTATTATAATGAACGTTATTTCATTTACCAAAGATACAAAGTCAACTAACTTTATTAATTTACAAAAAAAAAAAAAAGACAAAAGAAATTCTGTGTGAATTATGTTTCATATTATTCCACACACACACTGTGCTTTCAGGTTATCCATTACTGATAACCCGTTTCATTCCCAGATCCACAACAATAAGTTTTTTGTTGTTTCCCGACAATCTACTCACTTGGACTTGGTCCCTTTTGCAAATTCCTAATTCAATTATACCAAACCTGTAGTGGCTAAATAATATATAGTAACTTACATAAGGTCAATAAAATAAGGAGAAAAATGGAGAATTGGCCTGTCTGATTCATTCTGAACATTTACTTACTAGCAAGGTGTAGGAATTGGAAAGATATCACAGAATTGGAAGTTTCACGAGAAGAAAATGGCAAATCATAAAGTTGATAAATGTAAAACAGCAAAGTTCACCATTTAGCCAATTGATGCAAGCAGCAAGATTATTAATAATTATCTTAGTGTGTTACTTGTGAATTTGAACTACAAAGGTTTTTTTTTGTTGTAATGGTAACTATTTCTGGTTAATTCATGTGCATATTGTTTATTTTTCTGTACCAAGTTATATGTTACATTTATTGGTTATTTCATTTTCGTAGTAGGTTACTATGTGTATTGGCAGATAGGCCCAAATGTAAATACACATACCAGATTTGTAATTTTTCACCTCGATGAAAAAATCCCATTTTTCTCATTTTCACATCAAATGGGGAAAAAAACAATTTTACTCTGTTTTTTCCTAATTTTTCTGGTTTTTTCCAGAAGCTTCAGAACCCTAATCATAAGGCACCTGCATTGCAATAAGATACATGAGAAGGGGAGACAAGGAGAGGTCACAAGATTTCTCAAAATGTCAGGGATGGGGAGCAGTTTCCATTTTGCAACCCTCCATCAGCCTCTCAAACTCTGCTACATCCCTGGTAATTGTCTTCGTCATTATAAATTAAATATTTACAATAACCATCAAAGTGTGTTGTGATTTTCTTTTCGTTATTTTTTGATCTCAGACAAGTAGGTAATTTGTTTTCGATACTAGCTGCACTTTAATCCCGCTAGGGTTAGGTGGTGGGCAATGTTAATTTACAGTAATGAATTGCTTACTCCACAGATGTTAAGATAATATAACAATTTAAGATTTAACATTATTTATTGTATATTTACCTAGGTGTGCTAAAATTGTAACATTTTAAGTGCATTACCAAAAATAAACAAACATGTAAGGGTAACTCATATAGTTATACAGCATTTGTTACTTCTGTTTTTTTTATTTCTACTCGACACCAAAAAAGTTTAAATAATAGTAGCTTATTTGGTTACTACAAACTGAAGTTGCATGAGCATATGACAGTGCAAGCAAACATCTTTAAACTAAAATAAAATAATACATACAAGCATTATCACAATTACTTTTTTTGTTGCCTTCAATTTGGTTCTGCATTATCAGATCATAAAGCAGTATCCTTAAAATTCAAATAGTAGACTACCAAAAAATCTAACCTTTTGTGGTAGGATCTACCTTTGAAATTGAAACAATTGAAGGGTTTGGTGGATAAAGGGAGCAAGTTACATTTGTAAACTTCTGAGAAATAAGCAATTAAAAGCTTATTCAACATGATGAATCTTGATGATTTGCTTAACATATGCTACAAACATATTACAAGTATTGTGAAGTATAAACACGCATTGGAAATTTGTCTTCCAAAATAATTTTTATGGCGTGTTTCTGAGAAGTTCATAAATGTGACATACCCCCTTCATCCACCAAGGCCTTCAATTATCACAGTTGTATCACTCACAATACTAAAAAATTTGTAAATATATTTCTTGTAAACTACATAGCAAAAAACTTGCACTCTCCCGACCTAAATGAAAATAATATATCAACATAAAGCGTGAGTAATAATAAACAAATATGGGTAGTTCTAACTGCCCAGATCAACTTTAAATCATTTTGGTAATACATACAATCAAATAAGTACACGTTACTGACCCAGAAATACATAGGCTTAAGTCTTCTGGCCTTTTCTTTCGGTAATAATATGTAGGCCAACATTTTTTTTTGCTGAGAGGCACAAAATTTCACGTGTACTTGATATTAAATGGTACCACTTACTTGCTAAACAAAAACATTAGACATTGACATTTTTGTACAAAAATAATTAATTGAGTTGGCACCTTCAAAAAAGCAAATTTACATATAGGCCTACAACAATAACCGTAAGTGTTTACCCCCAAATTCCGTTAAAATAAAAGATATGTAATACTTTTTTTTTATTATTTTCTGTAGCACTTTTCTCTACACAGATTACCTGCTTCTTACTTAGCGACCGTTGCAGCAGGACGAACGTTATCAAGGGTGAACATTTTTCCAGTTCCCATCTTCCAAAACACATCATAGTATCGCGTTGGGGATTACGTGCTAGGCATTTCAATCCCTGCGTTGCACTACATTAAATAGACGCACAGAATATTAAAATAACACTTTATAAGAATCACAAACACACAAGATGCTCGCACTCGCAATGGCCGTTCTTTGTTTTGGTTACCCTTATCAGGTCAACTGATATTGGTGCGGTTAGTAAAATAGTTTTAAAAATGACACAAATTTAATAGAATAATATAGTTAACTGACTAATGCTTGATACGTAGCCGTGCTATTTTATTACGGTTCCTCCAAAATGCTTACTTATTTTTCACGTATAATACACACTATTTTTAATGTTGATGATGGAAGTTAACTGATTTGTTGTTGAGGGCTGCCACTACTGTTTCATCAGGTCATACGATCACATCCGGTTGTTTCAAATGGTATGTTATTCTTGCTCAACAAAATGTGTAATATGAAAATTTAACATTTTATAGGGGAATTACACAACCTTTCAAATAAATGCATTTATTAGGATATTACAGCAAAATGATTATTAGAACTTTGTGTTTACAGCAGGCATAGTTATGCTACCAACTAAGCCCACCTGAAAAAAATAAAGTAATAGAGAACCTCTGAATATACCACGTGCTATCATATTACGTCATCATGCTGGAACACACGTTAACTGACAATAGGCAAAAAACCTGCAGAAAGAAACTAGGTGAACAGTACAAACATGAGAGAACTGACCATGAAGTTCTGCTGGATGGGTGCCCAGGTGTACATGGTGGGGATGGGTGTCACAGCATTGATCACTGTGATTGGCTTGCTCTGCGGTGTTTGGTCTGCTGACCAAACCTCCACTTTCTTCATGCAGGAAGCATGGGTGGGCACGTCCTGGCACGACACCCAAATAGCCTTGCCTTCCACCCACCTTTTCTGTTCTTCAACCAGTACCTCTGCATACAAACCACACAACTATAAAATTGTTTTTGTCTTCACACCAACATTATACAGACACAAGTCGTATTGTAGCAGATAACCATTATATTTGTTTACCCAGAACATAGTACAAAATATGAATATTAACTATCTCGGATAATTTGTTGTGATAAAATCAATGTATTACAGCATGTAAAAAACACCATATATCATAAATTTCACTTTACTGCTAATAATACAAAATTTGGGTCACCAAAAGTAAAGAATGAGGTTCAACAATTGTAAATATGTAATAATTTTTCACATTCAAAAGATTATCAGTGTTAATCCCTACTGTGCATTTTTGTGACATAATATTTAAAATTTCACAGAAGTTTTGAAATTAGGTTTGTGATAAAAAATCCTGTGTAAGGTATAACATACTTTGTTTTAAATAAATTCATTAAATTTTACAAGTCCGCAAGGCGATTACTTTTACTGTGTTATACATTCTTTGTTCAAAAATTGATCTAACATGTTCCATTTCAACATAATATGTACAGTAAATGTTGTCTTTCATTGCGGCTGACGTGTAATGTTTGAGTTACTAACCTCAAAACAAACTGTCAAAATTCACTAAGTTATACAAAACAATAAAGAAGCAGAAAAGCTGTTCATGGAGCAATACACTTGACTACACAGCATGCAGACTTCATTTTAAAGTACAGACACAATGATTGATAATTGCCAAAATAATACAATTTAAACTGTACCTAAAATTAATATTTACCTTTTAGTAGTTTACTCAGGAAATTACTTTTAACCTCAGTTGTTCACAACATGTTCAAAAAAATTAACCAACTCAATTTTTTGTCAAAAGTAAAAGAAACATTCTGCAAGAAAAAATTATACAAGCTACTCCATCATAATAACTACTAATATCATGTAATGTGGTGTGTCCGGCCTCACTGCTAGCTCAGTGTCTCAGGGGGTTCATAAAGCATAATATTACAAATGGTGTGGGTTGTTAAACCCATGCAACATGACGAGAAAAACTACTGCAAAACTAAGACAAATATGGGGTTTATTTAGATTTTAATCACAGAAGTTACACAACTGGAGCTGACTGTGGAGGTGCCCTTCAACGAGCTGAACCAAATGACAAACTTTACAAGTTGGATAAAACAAAATGGTGACACCATGAAAGTTAAATATTTCAATTAATTCTTCTACCCCAAACTCACTGGAAACACCAAATAGTAAATATTAGCTATTATCCTTGCATGCTACACTCCCGACACTTCACCAGCCACACGTCTACCTCGGCCACCATCTTAGCAACAACAAAGCTAATTTCACAGGCAAGGCACAACACCATGGGCTTCAGTGGACTTGGCCCAAATAATTAGACCAACAGTAAAACATAGGTAAGAACAATTATGCTATGTAGTTCATACTATAGAATATGATAATGTTTGCTTCACACTGTTTGGTTTTGACGTTTATGAGGCAACGATTGCTTAGACTGACTATCAATGACTAATGTGTTTAATTATTTTATGTATTTTATTTAAAGTTATCTATTTTAAATGTACATTACAGAGATTTTAAGAAATCAATTTAATAATATTTAATTCTGTAACTTTTTTACGTTCTCTGCATTTTCAAACTGCTTATTTTGGAAGAAAGCCTATTTTGGAAGAAAGCCTATTTTGTGGCGCTAGAAATAAATTTCTTTACAGGTCCCAAGAGAAATCTACGTAGGCTATATTAACCTCTTCAGTGTCAGGTTTTCTTCTTACTGTGTTTGCTAAAAATATTAAAAGTTTTTAAACAAAATAAACATAAATATATGTTTTAGGCAATAAAAATTGTTTCAAAAAAAAAAAAAAAAACAACATTTCCCCGCCCCCCCTTTTCCAAGGCTGATGCAAAATGTCTTAAGGGGTTAAAAGAAGGTAATTTTAGTCAGAGAAATTTAATTGCGAGAAATGATAAGAAATTACATTTTTGTTGTTTCAATTAACAGACACTTCGCGATGTGTTACTTCGCCGAAGGTAACGCAGTCTTCGTTATTCAAATCCATTTACAGTACTTCATATTTAGTTTATTGCAGTTGGTAAAGCTACCAAGGGCAATGAATAACGCAACCATCATACCAATGCTACCATGAGTTACACCAACTGGATTTTGTGAAGAACTCATACTTTTGACTTCAGCGAGAACTTCTTAATTTTGTACAAATTTAGCAAATAATAATTAATAAAATAAGCCCCCTTGTGAGTTAGCCCGAACTAAGACTGTCTCTACCATTAGAGATAGTTTTGAAATTTAGGACATTTATTATCGACATTTAAATTCATTGTAGTCAACTCCCAAATATCCACTGACAGATTATTTTATTTGGGGCAAATTTGAACAAAAATATTACACTTTAAAGTTGAGTGTACACACTTTTGAATAATGTTTAAAAATAATCAAATGTCTGATACAATTAAGAAACATAAAAAATTTTACAAACAATTACAATTTGTTGCACAATTATATATTTACATGTACATTTATGAAAAGTAATGAAGTGATTTTGTGGAATGATGCTAAGAGCCATCCATTATCACTCTGCCACAGAGCGGAACTGTTTATATAAGTCTGACAGTTTGACAAGGGTATTAGAATAAATGGATGGATGCTGTAATCTTGCAATGTGTTTGTGGGACATTGCACATAGTAATCAACACTCGTGGTTACTCTGAACAACAGCAGTTTTCAACATACGACATAAGTAAAAACAGCACGTATAACTACAATTGTTGATTATCCCAGATTTTCAGTTACACGTGGCATCTGTTCTCGTGATTATTGCAGAAAATAAGAAGTTACCTGTAATTTTTTTTACTAGTTCTGTAGCATAATGAAGAAACATTTTAAGCGACTAAGTTTAATGTCACATTGTTTTTAGTGATTTTATTTGGCATTGAAGAGCAATAATCAGCACTCGCACTATACATTTTGTTTTTATAACACTGGTTACTCATTACAAAGTAAATTTTTGTTTTTCTGTTTGCCTCACACATGTGCAGGCATACACCTACAGAATTCCTATAATAATGTTATTTTATTGTAACATTTTTCCATCAGCTATCTATGCTCAGAATCCAACAGTAACATTAAAAATAACAATGAGTAAGTGAGTGAGATTTTTTGGTCAGCGCTTAACATAGAGGTCTTTAACGCTGGTGAGCAGTGACATGAGGTGAGTATGGAGCAGCACCGGAATGAAAGGGCGGCAGAAACAGGAGATCCCCGAGAAAACCCGCCAACCAACGGCATCGTCCAGCACAATTCCCACATGCAAACAAATATTATAATATATGTAAAATGTCAAATGTGTTTATCGTATTACATTATTCTATAAGTTGCAAAATAAATTCTACAAGAATGTTTGAGCAAATTTATTAGTACATGTTCCACATAGCACACACAGGTGGTAGTAGTAGATTGTAGTAAAATAACAAGTAATTTGTACAAATTTTCACAGGTGATTGTATAAAGTTAATGGTTAAGAACATGACTGATAAATTCTTGTTTGATTCTTCAAGTAAAGAATGTGAGCCAAATTCACATAAGATGACATAGTGTGAGAGGATTGGAAAGTTTTACTTGAGTTGTGAGATTTTGTTATGTTATATTGGTTGTTGATGAACAGAACAAAGTTTGTATTTATTGGGAGTACTACAAAAAATTTTAAAAACTACAAAACATGTATAAGGACAGAGTTTCTGTTTTGCAAATAAAGTTATGTAGGCCGACTCACAGGAATGGAATTTTGGATGTCTTGTACGATACAGACATTAATTCCTCGTTAATTCCTATAATAAAGTAAGGACTAGAATAACAATAGTTTAGAAATAAATACGCAGAAACTGCATACGTAGTTACTGAAACAGTATAAGTATTTTTTTCAGTCATTGTTTACATTTTAATACAACTTGTACAATCTAACAAACTTTCATGCACTTCACAAGGGACCTCCATATATGGGGCTCCTTGTAGATTGCCAACTATAACAACCCTGTCCAGTAAGCTCTTTGACAAAAACCGTCGAAAGAATAATTTTGAAAAATGCTATGCAAAGAGATTTTTTCTAATGGCCCATTGGCATATTACACAGCAGTTTTTTCTTTGCCATCTCAAATTTTCAGTACTACACAATAAAAATTCCTAAGAAATCTGATTGATCAGGTTTAATGCAAATAGCCGTTGTAGCAAACTGAAGAATAAAGTATACTATATTTACCCGATATTCTGTGACACACACTGAATGAAGTGGAGCAATTGTAAAAGGCTTTTATTTATGTTTGCAAGGACCCGGGATCAAATCCAGGTCAGGCTATTCTGATATAATTTAGCTCCAGTGTTCACCGAGACAACTCCATAGGAATGAATGCCGGGTGGTACAACACTGAAAGTAATGGCTGATACCTTCCGTAGTTCTGTGAAGCTTTTCCTTTGAGTGTTTCTCATATGCTGAGTATCACATGTCACTCAACATACAAGGCATGCACCTGACTCACAAGGCATGCACCTGACTCCAATCTCTCCCTTCTTCTACATTGCCACAGATATTATCAGTCACCAGATCCCTTACACCAGTCTCCTCACCCTCAGATACCATTACAATCTTCTATTTATCTTTCAGCTTAAAGTACTTGGCCAATTCAAAATCTGATATTGACTTTGTGTTTGTTTCACTTATCATCACGTGTGTATAAGGAAACGTTTCCAAAAAAATTTAAATTTTGAAACATTTATTTTATAAAAATTGCATAATGTATTTTGAATTACATGCTACATAATTATAAAAATTACATAGTACTATGATGTACAATTCAAGTTTCATATTTAGAATCAATCTTCAGGTTTCCACGTAATTAATGGAATTAATTTCATTCCTCAAAGTGCTGCCACCATGTGGCAGAGAATCTCACTAGATGTGTAGGAAATTTAACATTAAATTAAAGGAAGACATGCTGTGCAATCGTAAGAACTTGCTGCAAAAGTTACTAATATTCATTACCACCCCACATCCTTGCAGTTATGCATAAAAACGGAAAATAATTTAGTAGAGAAAAGTTCAGTCAGAAAAAGATTGAAAAGGGGTGCTGCCCACGTACAGAAAATTAGCACTACACACTTTACATATCAAAATTGGGCCTTAGCCCATTGCATGTACATCCTCTTTGACACTGTTATATTAGCTCAAAATGACAAAGGAGGGCATGTGCTAACCAAGCCATGTGCCATGTAATTTCTTCCCCATCCTCCCCAAGAACATTACTAGCATCCATGTGGAAAATACTTTCTCATACAGCATGATCATTTTGGGCATCATTTGGAAACAAAAGAAAAACTAATTATCATGAGTTGACTAATTAGCTAGAAACATACACATATTACCTATACCTATAAAGAATCTAATTATTGAATTTAATTTTGACCCACAATTGAGGCAGTAGCCAGAATAAGGGTCTATGGGTCTATAGGCCCTAATTCTGGAGATTGCATAGAAACATTCCACATGGTCTGTTCTCTCTCTGTGGCTACCAAATTTTATTGGGATATTTTGATTGATAAGATTGGTACTGAGCAAACAAGGAAGCAGTGTTTTCACTCTTCTTCAGTTAGTGTTTGACAACTATGAAAGAGGTTGGCGTTTTACGACATTGAGGTGTTTGAAAGTGGTTTTTAATAATGGCTAGCCGGCACAATATTTTGGATGGTTCAGTTTTTAAAGGGGCAAAACATAAATTACAGAGGACAGAAGAATGGAAACAAAATTTGGCCAGAATGCAAAGACAAAGTGGGCAGGAGTATGCGTCTAAGTGTACTGGACAAGATATTCCAGGTAACACATTTTCTTATGTGTCACCTTGCTGCTTGGGAAAATGTTACGAACATCTATCGCTAGAATGCCAAGAGGCGTTAATTTTTTAGTTTTATGACTTTGCTGGATGCATGTATTTGGCAGATACCCCAAGCAAGCAAAAGAAAACTGTAAGTGTTAGTGTAAACATAATAAACCCTGGAAGTACCAGCTTAAAAGTAATGGTTGTTTGAAGCCAGTTTACAGATCATTTATTTGCAATTTGTACCAGTTTGGGCCTAAGCATATAAGAATTTTACAAAAAAGTGTCCAGAACAGTGACTCCTTAGATGACAAAAAAGAGAAACATGAAAACCACAACAAATTACCCGGATGTGTATTCTTCAGCCATGAAGTATTTACAAAGTATCCCACATAGGCCAGCACACCATACTTGTGCAAAGACAAATAGATTGTACTTTGAGAACCATGATCTAAATATTGTACAATATATAATATAATTATATAATATCTTCATAAACGAGTACCCACTAAACAATACTAGTGTAATGTTTCAAACAATCAGTAATTCCTTAGGTAATAAATAAATGTCGTGATAATCTAATGTTTTTGTACAGACTTACTGTTCTGAGACGTAAACATCGTAGGAGCTTTGAAACAAGCAAGTAATTATCTGATTTAGCTATCACACTTTTTACCATTTCTTGTCTCACCAGCTCCTGTTAAGACACACATTCCAACAGATTTCTGTTTTGAAGTTTTCAGACTGTGCTCCTTAGAGTGTAGTTAAGATGAAGTGGTAACTTATTCACGAGTGTGATCGGTACGTAATCTACCTTTGTTTAAAAGGCTTGTATGGTAATCAACCAGTTATAATGATGTTTACGAATTAGCATTCTTCACAAAATGTATTAATTTAATTCTTCACAAGTATAAAAGTTGTTAAATTATGCTACGTAAGTTACATCTGTGACAGCCTTTTTACTTTGTCTGGCAGAGTTTATTTTTAAATTTAGACATAAGGTTTCATCTTAGGGGGCAGACAGTATTACGACATTGATACTACTATAACATGACTAATGTCTTCACAAAATGTGATGTTGCCAACGCCACACTAATTTTTTTTCACGATAACTAACCAACTTTTAAGGAATGTCTGAAAAGGTAAATCTGTAGCCAAATTTGCACCAACGTGCCGTATTTCTTAATGTACGTGCAAGGTTATGTGCATGCCAAAGTTGAATTATAGCAAAAATTTTGATTATATGTATAGTAAATAAACGCTGATCGGTACATTCAAGCACACCTAAACAAGCGTTTTTAAAATGTCATAAATATTTATTAATCCTGTAAGTCCTAAACGATATACATGAAATCTAACTCCAACGTCAACATAACTAAGATTGAGAGATACATTTCTGTCATAAAGTTAAAGCAAAGAAAACATAAGGAGCTCATGTAAACTTCAATTTGAATTGGCCTTTAAAGCGACAATCATTTATATCTAGAATTTTTGTGAGAGTTATACATTAAAACCCAATAGTCTATTCAATGTCGCAAAATTATTCGAGTGAAACTGTTTTACTATGTAGCCCTATCTATAAAACAAAATCCTGAATGGTTTTCGCTAGTTACCGATTTAACATTTCCATTCATTTTGGTAAACTAAATGATTTGCTGAAATCTAATGTTTATTTGACAGGACGGAAGTAAAACGTGACAGCTTTAGATAAAAGTTATCGCCTATCCTGAATGATATATACATATTCCAGAAAACAACTGCTACAACTCACAAGTATGTTATACTTACGTAGTGTATGACAGAACACGTCAAATGTTTTCTGCCCTGCTAGTATCAACCTGGCAGGTGGCCCTGGACAGTAGGATATCAGTTTCTCTTCACCCTCCCATCCTGATAACAGCACTAGGGAGCTCAGAGGCCAACTTAACTGCCTACTATAGTACCTGTATTAGTAACGTGTTACTGCTATTTAGTTGTGATTACTCTTATTTTATGAAACTACAAAATTTGTATTACATTTATGAAACAACACACACTTCAAACTACAGTAAACTCCAGATTAACTGTGCATAGATTAACAGGTTTTTGGATTGTCCGTGCCACTTTCTGTATGTTGAACACTGTAAAAACCAAAAATTTTTGTAAAAAAAATTTTTGGAACGTAAGAGCGACAACTATTGCGCGCAAGAGTGGATTAACAAAATTTCTACACATCATTTTTTCTCATTTTTTACAGTGCACCTCAAGACATACTTTTATTTATTTTGGTGAAAATGTTGTGGAATACATTATTCATAGGTAAAACTATTACTCATTAAGGTATTTAAGTTAATAAAATATAAATTCAATTTCTTTTACATTTTTATATTAACAGATGTGCTATTTTCGGGTTATCCGTGTTTTTCGATTATCCGTGCATGGCGCAGCACCAATTAACACGGATAATCGGGAGTTTACTGTACGTCTCTACTAGTTTATACATTCAATATGCTAATTAGAAACATGATTTTCGTGCCTCTCAAAATTACTTCCCACAAATAAAATTATATGGACCCCGTTTAAAGTACCATATGAAAATAAGAAGAAGAAAGCAATGTGCGCCAGATGAGTAGCTTGCACACAGAGGTGATACAGCATTACACAAGCTTGTCAGCACTCTTACGACCAATTTTGTGCCTCGCACAGACTAACTGTATCTAGGGAGGCCCCTTAGCAAAATATGCAAAGCTGGTTATTTTTCATGCCACTTGCATCTTCTACAATACAAAGAAATGAATACCTCAGCTTAAACAAACAGAACATATTCCTAAATGCTAGTTTATAAAAAATTTCAAAACAGCAACCCATCAAGAAACATACTATATCATTACAACTATTAAGTGGAATGCTGCTGTAAAAAACACACACTTTATAAGCCTAATTTAAATTGGTTGTACCTGTCATACGCTTCCTGTTTTCACACCATGCCACTTTTGCCTCATCTGCTCGTTTGTTGCGTTTTAATTGTCGAAGGCGAAGGAACTCTGATCGCACTCGCTTCTTCCATTCTGCAGACACTTTAATTTTTCCTGTCATTTTAGCTGTGAACAAAGAAGCTCACATATAGGACAATTGAAATTACATGCTTTTGCTTACCACTTTGAGTAGGTAGCTACGTAACAAAGAGAATACGCTCACAATAATGCAGCTGTCAAAGCATTAAACTATGTATTTTGACTCTCTATATTAGTCCCTTCGATTAGGGAGTAAAAGTCTCAAATATTTTGCAAAGTATACAATAAATTTTCAAACTATGTTTCGAGGAACCCTTCTTTTCCAATGACTAAAAAAAATTGCTGTGTTATGGTGGGTGATAACAACGTACTTATTTGTACAGGAAATTACATGCTAATTTGGACGAAGATCTCTCCGTAATTTTTGTCGTAGCAAAGTCAACCAAATACTTTTGCTACATATTAAATGGATCTAGCATTCTAAACCGTTCAGATCATAATTTTTAAATTTAAATACACTTTTTCATTATTTATAAAATGTAAATCGTCTTAGATTCCAGGCAGCAAACCATATAAAAATAAAGATGCTCTTAAAAGATTTGGTATACACACACCAGAAAAGAAGTCAGTGATGACCCTAATATATCTTTAAAAATAAGGACGCTATACTTGAAATTGTGTGCAGCAGTTTTCAAGAGCATGAAAGTATGAGTGTTACTGGTGGGGAAGCGGAGAATGGCAGAGAGAGGGCACAGAGGGTGGCAACGTTGCCACTTGATGCTTCGTGGTCGCGAGCACGCTGCACGGGTTCCGACATTCAAAACTTACCTACTATGGATACGTACTCACACACAGTAAGAGACACAGATTGTAGACATACGTATGAACGCCCAGAAACATACACAGGAAGGTGATTTTTTAAGCCTCTTTTTTGCTTCAAAAAGCAGTCTTACAAAACACGGTACCACTGATGACGGAGAAAGCTTGTAATGCAAAATGGGGTACGGGAGAAAAAGAACCCACAGAAAACCTTCAGCAAGTTTCTTCCACATTAACCACTTCTGAACAGTCTAAGACGATTACAATCCGGGCAACAAGTTGTATATTAGTGGTTGAAAGCTGTTGATAACTGTGACCAGCTCATGTGGATCCCTAAAAAAAATTGCATAACAAAGTTGAAAAAAGAACACTGCTCACTAATATACTTAAATTCCAACTTTCTATTTCAATAGGAAAAACCTAACCTTTACACAGTTTTTTATCTTGCTAGGTTAACGAAGGTGCTGCGATGGTCGAGCAGTGGACAGGTCGTTCTCCTCCCACGACGACGATCTGGACTAGATCCCTGCCAGGTGACCCTGAGTTTTTCGCGTCTTTGAAACATGCAGGACGATATCGCAGGTCAGCGAGCTTAATGAGAGAACTTCCGCTGCTTTCTCCTCTCCGCACCGCCCCCAATTCTGGACCACACACCAACTAGGTGAGTGTTACCCCTGCTGTAAGGTCTATCCCTTACACGATAATATTTTTGGTTATAAACAACTAAGATGTTCTTTGAGAATGAAAAATTAGTTCTTCGTTAACTAGCTGGACCAGTTAAGCCCACATCAATTATTCTCATAATTACCTACAATTTGACTCAGCTTTACACTACTGTAGCCAACCTGCTAAAAGAAGGTACACTGTACGTTTTACAGAATGCAAAACACACCAAAAAGAGTGAATTTCCAATAAATGTAATAATTTCCGTCGATACTCAACTGTTTTAGGATCTGCAGATTACAAAATTATTTGAACTTTTAAATTTTACAGCTGAACATGGTTCAAGTGCCTTCCCTGTATTTTTTTATGATGTCCGTGATGTTTTTATTCTATTTTCTGAGTTTTTAATCAGGTTGTTAAGGAAATGTTTTTGAACATTTTATAACATTAGGCCTACTTAAGGTTTTGCAATACCTCTCGTAATGGTTTATGAAATCAGGATTGCTGTTAAGTCTGGCTGCTTTGTACAGTTCTCATTTGTTTTCACAATAAAGCTTTATTCCTTTGGTGAGCCATGGGTTTTTTTTTTTTTTTGGATTTTGTATTTTTGGTGGGTTAATCTTGATGGGAAATTTTTTTCAAAAAGTAAGAGGACTCAAGCTATGAAAAAATTAAAGTGTTTATTTGTTTCATTACATGCACATATTGATGACCACCGCTCTCCGAGTAGGCACTTAGATGACATTTAAATTTTTTTATGTTTTATAATGAAAATGTATTATCATCTTATTAAGAAGGCTTTCAAATGGTATGTTGAAATAAGGCATAATCGATACTTATGACTCATGTCGACATGTGATTTACTACTGGAATGCAGTGTGTGTTGTAACACAGTGGCTGTGTTTCAATTCACTCAGTGTGTGCTCAACTGTTCGCTCGCTGCACTCTCTCGTTCTCTATGGTGCACGCCATCTTGCTTACAACTATGGTTTGAGGTTGTTGAATAAATGTGTGTCACGTATTCCAAATATTTCAATATTCATACATGAATAATTATGTCCAATGAACAGCTCACTATGGCGAGAAGCTGTGTAAACATTTTCTGCCCTAATATATGTTTAAATACACAAAATACAAAACTACGGCATTGCCTATAAACACTTGTTCAAAGCTTGAAATATAACGCTGGCAAGTTAAAAATTATTATTTGAATTGCCTACAAATATATTTGACGTGTTTATAACTAGTTCACAAACAAGAGAGCGCATGGTCCCAATTAGAGAGAGTGAGTGTGCCAGAAAGTACTCTTTCAATTGGGACATGGCCACAGTTACTCAAGTGGTACACAAAAAATCACACACAGTAGTGGTGGAGTCATTTTTACATTTGAGAGCACATCAAATTGATTCTTATAAGGTTAACTAAAGACCATTATTACTTTATTATACTTACATGTCAGTGTAGTAGTTATTCACTCAATGAAAGAAAAAGCTATATAAAGCCCAGTACACACAGGCAACTTTCTTGTACATGAAAGTGAGCATCAAATGTGTACAAGAAAGGGAACACTAGCTAGTGTTCTAGCTAGTATTCTACTAAATTAATTGTTTAGTTTACACAGCCAACTTTTTTGTACAATCTGGTGTACATCATTACAATTTTGGATACAGATTTTAAGGCTGCATTTCGAGTACTGGAGGTAATAAGTACAATACCTATTGTACGTGCACCAAAAATAAGCTTTAAAATGTAAAAATGGAATTATTGTCCCTAGTTAATTGTATCCAGACGTAAAGTGACATGGCGTACAATCAGCAAATATTTCTTTAATAGCATCTTTTGTTCAGCTAAGACACTATTTATTTCAAAATGCTTCATATTTGTAAGCTATTTAGCTCAAAAACATTCGCGTGTGCATAAAAATTGTTTGTTTATATTTAACTTGCACAAGAAAGATAATGAAAAATAGTACCATCCCTATCCCGCACTAGCTAGTATACAAGTCCTTGTATGGTCGGTGGCCGTTCACACGATACAAGTTTGCTACAAATTGAGGTGAACAAGAAAGTGTTCACCTTCTTGTACAAGAAAGATGTCCGTGTGTACTGGGCTTTAATAAACAGCTGAAATTTTTTTGTGCGGGAAGAGTTTTTATTCATTGTTTAAGGCTGTTGGATAGGTTTGAGAAATGAGAGGGTTGGATGACCTTGCCACCGGGCAGATGCCCTTCAACAACTGGAGTTAAGTTTTTCATAAGTAAAAACACTTGATGTGATCCTGGTTAGGCCTGGGGGTGCTATAGTTAGTACAGTAGTGTTAGATGGAATCAGTGACCATGACATTCCTGTTGTAGAAATAGGGCTGGGGAGGAACAAGGTAGAGCAAACCAAAGAGAAGGTGGTTTGGCAATATGGGTGTGGAAACAGGTTGGGAGCTGAACATTTCCTGAGGAATAGGTTTGAGAAGTGGGCTATGGAGGAAAGTGTAGAGGACTTGATGAGAGGCTTTAGGAGAACAGTGGAGGAAATGTTAGTAGAATTTGTACCACAAAGAAGGATAAGGTCCACAGATGATCCACCATATTATGGGAAGGAGATTCGACGTTTGAAGAGAAAATGTAGGCAAATGAACGCAAAGTGGAAAAGCGGTGGTATAGCAGGAGCCAGGGAACGTATGAAGCAGATGAGCAGGGAACTAGGAAGTAAAACCACGCTGGCCAAAATGTATTATTTAGGTAACATAATGGAGGGAGGGAAGAGCAAGGAATGGGGAAGATTGTTTAGCTACCTATCTAAAGCAAGGGAGGGGTGGAGGAGAGGAAATTCCACCATTAAAAGAATTGGATGGTTGGACAGCTACAGATAACAAAGATAAGGCAGAAATAAAACAAAATCAGTATTTGTCTGTGTTCAAAGTAAAGGATGAGTGGAACAAGGAAACTAACTGTGTCGCCGGGTTGCGCAAGTTTAAAATCTGTGAGCGGAAAATAAAAACAGTATTAAAGGAGAACAATAAGGCAGCCGGACCAGATTGCATTGAGAATGGAGCACTTAAGTTTGGTGGGGTAGAGCTAGTTAAATGTCTGGTAGAGTTGTTTGGGAGATCATTAGAGCAGGGAAAGTTGCAGCTGGAATGGAAAGAGGCAACAGTTGTTCCCATACACAAACAAGGGAAGAATAAAGAGAGGCTTGGCTGTTACAGACCTGAAGGTCTCACATCGAGTACAGGGAAGGTAATGGAGAGATTAATAGGCCAAGTGCAATACTTGGTGAACGTTATGAACGAGAAGAATTGACTTCAGGAGTACCAACATGGTTTTAGAAAAAGTTACTCATGCGTGACTCAGCTGGCAGGTTTGTTGGAGGATATAGTACAGGCAGTCGATGAGGGGAAGCAGGTAGATGCCTGATTCATAGACTTTGAAAAGGAATTTGACAAGGTGTCACATGGGAAGTTGTTGGACAAGTTAGACCAGCTGCTAAGACGACAAGTCCTTGGTGAAATGGATTAGAGACTTCCTCAGGGGATGCAGGCAGAGAGTGAAAGTAGGGGAGGCAATTTCAAAGGAGGGAGAGGTGACATCAGGAGTGCTGCAGGGATGTGTGTTGGGTCCTCTGTTATTCACCATTATGGTAAATAACATGGGACTTGTTTGCAGATGACTGTGTGCTATACACAGAGGTAGGCAGTGGAAACAACTTGCAAGCAGACATTGAAAGGCTGTGGTCTTGGACAGAGAACAGAATGAAGATTAATGTTTGCAAGACTAAGTTGGTGAGGTTTACTAGGAAGAGAATGGTGATCAGATGTGTATACAGATGGAATGGGCAGGAAATAGAAGAAGCTGCAGAATATAGGTACCTAAGGGTTATGTTGCAGGCTGATCTGTGGTGGACAAACAGGTGGAGAGTGTAGTTAAAAAGGGGAGGAGGACTTTGGGCCTACTGGGAAGGGTGTTAAAGGGAGTTAGTGGTGAAGTGAAGGAGAAGGCATATTGCACAATGGTTTGGCAAATGTTGGAATACGCAGCCACAGAGTGGGATCCATATGTGGAAGTGGAGGTACAAGAACTAGAGAAGATGCAGAGAAGGGCAGCTAGATGGGTAAAGAATAAATGGAAAAGGCAGGGATATGGTGATAAGGAGGAAAGGAACTTAAGACCTACAATGATGATGATGCAAGAAATGGGATGGAAGCCACTGAAGGACAGGAGGAGAATAGAACGATTGGTCAGGATGTACAAGGTGATGAATGATGAAGGTGGGTGGGAAGAATTGCTCTGCAGGCTTACAATGCGATCATTCAAGGGGAGAGGAACCAACAGTGAAAAAATTCAGAGGGTGTGGAGGAAAACGGAGAGGGGTAGACAGTCTATGCTCGTAAGGATAGCAAGGGAGTGGAATGTCCTTCAAAATTAGTTGGTGACTGTGAAATGAGCTGGAAGGTTTAGGTAGGGACTTCACTGGAGGGCTGGTGAAGTGGGGATGGGGAGGAGTCCACTCGCCACCGGGCGGTAGCCCTATTGCGAGGATAAATTATTATTATTATGACTACCACTATCTTGATAAAAAAAACTTACTATTACTTGAGTCCTAATAAGGATTTCGTACCACTAATTCAATGTAGGAAACTTCAATTCTACAAAGAAGGAACAATAATATTACGACTTCGTAATTTGTTTGCCATTAAACATTCACTCCAACAACATAAAAAAAAATGAAATCACCGTGTTTTTTACGATACACCAAGCACCATTCGCTACCCTAATACGTTATAGCCTAGTAAATTATGAACATTTTTGAATAAAACTGTTCACCTACATTTAAACGGTATGCGAGCGAGCAAACACGTCGTTTTCCCTTTACTTTTATATCTCATTCAACCTAAACTTTACTCAAAAAGTTAGCCGGGATAACGGAATATCATACGGCGCTTATGAAAACCCAAATCGATCAACTCCAATGAGTAGTTATCACTCTAAAGTCGGGGACGAACAATCTACTAGCCGGCAATAGGTTTGTTTTACTCGGTCTCGACCTCGCGACCACGGCCGTAGAAGAATATGTCCTGGACACTCGTCTGGAAACTTTCCCCCCTTCTTATTTGGCTGAAGTTCACTATGTTACCGAGAATATTGTGTTTTATTGGCGCTGATGTTACGGTGGTCGAACTAAACTCCGCTCACTTCCTGCTAAGATAAACAATTTTTAAAACATATTTTTTTTATCAATTTATGAAATACTTTCTTCGTTCACAAATTTAAGAAAAGGCAATCTTTATATACTTTATAAATTTAACAATAGAAAAAAGTGGACAGAATCCGACCGCCCGGAAAACAGCACCAAAAAATACGGCATTCTCGGTAACTTGACGAACTACAGCCAAACAACAAGGGGGTCAAGCAAAATACATTGTTAGGGCGGGATTCATAGTCCCAACTTAAGCAAGAACTTCGTCAAGACGGTCTTGTTTCTTAAGAAAGCGATTTCCCAACTCCAGTTGCATAGTCGGTGTCCAGAGGATAGCTTCATGAAGTCGACGAGCTTGAATATGTGCTACTTCCGGCTTGACGAAGTAATTGCTTAAGTGGTCGAAAACACACGAACATACACGACAACATACGAGTTGGAAATAACTTTCGTGCTTTCTGCTTTGTTTCACTGGCAGTTCCATTACACGTTTGTCGCTTTCTATTTTTGATTAATTTTTAAGATGTCTGGAACATGTTCGCGGTATTACACGCATCTGGAGATAAAAGTATAGAAAATAAGCAAAGAGTAACCGATTTAAACATATATTATTTAGTAGTGGTTGCAGCATCGAAATGAATATCAGTTATACTGTACATTTCTTGCAGTAGAAAATTCTGAAATCATTTTTAGCTTTATGTTTGAAAAGGTATAACTATTTTGATATTATGGTACTTTAGGTTAGCGATTTAATGGACTATTATTACTGAATGCAAAGACGAATATCTTTCTAACCTCGTGTTTGATTGCCAGTTTGGTTATCGGTAGAACATTTCGAAGTATTTTACAAATAAACAAATT
>PNEQ01003791.1:48466-94864 GCA_003012365.1 Medauroidea extradentata
TTAGATAGGCGAGTGTCCAGACCGTTCTTCTACGACCGTGATATAGACATGGAGGTATTAGACTAATACCTCCATGGATATAGACCGGAGCAACGAAGTGAAGAGAACAAAATACGTAAAGGCTAGGTCATTTTGGGGGCACCGTATAGAACAGAACAGGAATTCCAAAAACAAGTTTGTTAAATGTGTACGTATTTATACTATATTAAATTTACAGTCGCAAAATAAAGTATAATTTTTGGTTTCTTTTTTTGGGAAATTTAATTTACTATGTTCCTTAAGTATTTAGTAGGTATAATTGGTAAACCGATGTATTTCGATTAGGTTATGTGCTAATTACGCAAGTCGAAAAACCGCTCTACACGAATGTGTGATGGTCATGGCAGTTGGTTCAAGAGCACATTTGCTGATATCAAATAAGAAAATTCGGCATTATATCGCTCTCCCTAACACAAGGAATTTCTGCGGCTGTGTGGGACCCGTTCAGAGGCGGAAGGAAATAAAACCGCCGGTTTGCTTTAAGGATCTATTAAATGCCTATTGTTGCAGTAGAAATATTTCTCTCTCGAAGAGGGTAGATGCAAACTTACGACTTACGCCACAGGAGGTAAGAATTAACAAAATTCTTGTTAGTTTCTTTTTAAGAACAATTACTACAGTTAGTGTAAAAATAATTATTTATTTTTAAACCAAGGTAGCACGGCTTGAAGGTTTTCATTTTTCATTTATTCAACATTCCTTTCATGGAACTTGTCAGATGTTAATTTCATTTCATTTATTTGCCTTCATTTGATCCCATTAAGTCAAATATTGACGAAGGATATTGAAGATGTCAGACAATAATTTCATCAAAAACATTTACAATAAAACATGTAGTCACTTAATAACAATACAGTCACGTATTAGCAATATACAATCCCTTTAAAACAAGTACAGTATACAACATATATAGGAAACAAATGTTACTGAAGTTTTAAAATCATAACACACGTCACCATTTAATTTCTTGCAGTTATGCTAGAATCACAATAGCGCAATGATAGCGTAACAATAATAACAAAGCTGGTCAGCCAATCAGCATCAAAGCTTTTGAGACATCAGCGAAAAAATTATGTATATTGGCTTGCAAGTTATGCAAGCCCAATTCAAGTGAAGCAAATGTTGTGATGTGAATAATAAAATATGTCTGCCAGTCAGCGCAGAGTTTTCTGTGACATCAGCACATCCTCTTTTAGGGGGATTTTCTAAAAAATTGTTGTATTTGTGTCGCACACTTCAAGTTCTGACTGCCAAAAAGAAAGCAAAATGTTTTTAATGTAGGCCTATCGCACCCTCATAACCAAGTTTTCTATCCATGCATAATACGTGTCAATTTTCATTCACAGCCATAAATATGTTAGGTAACTTAATTTGGAAACACCATTTGTTCCTATGTCTGTATTTATTCTTGTATTCTCCAATCTTGTTTCTCAACATTGTGTTTGGTCTTTACTGTCTTAAGTGTACCATATAGGCTATTTATCAAAATTTTTTTAATCTCAAGCCTATATTTTGGAGGTATTAAATGTTTCAACTGTTATAAATGTTAGTTTTAAAGAAAATTTGTACGAACTGTGAGGATGCAGACAAATATGGTGTTAAGTTACTGCCAAATGTTCTCGTATTTACTGTTATGCTAAGTGGTTTTATGTAAACTAGCCTAAAGTTATAACTGTGTTTGTTTTATTGCCTATATAACTCCTTGCTTGTGCCTTAGGGCCTAAATTAAAAAAAATGACAGCAGTTAGATGTGTGCCTCAAGCACTCACCAAATCTCTGTAACTTTACTCCACTTAATTTACTGTATATGTTTTTTAAGGTTAGTACTATTCTTCGAGCAAACGAGTTTACTAAAGAATTCCAGAATTCTGCATCAGTCAAATCATATGATTCCAATCAGTTGTCATCCAACAATCCAATTGAAGATACCCGTTCAGAGGCTCAGTGCTTGCTTACAACAGGTTTGTGGTGTCATTTACTAATTTATTGAAATATACATTGTAATTTTTGTAAATTATGGTACCACAGCCTACAGTAAATTAATTTCATGTTGGATCACCTTATTTTAAATCTTGATGTCAGTGCAACTATTTAATTTTATCACCGGTGTGTGATTGTGTATTGTATGTTTGTGCAATGTTTATTTTAGATCATCATTGTTTTGTGTTTATATGTGTATATGTACATGCATATGTAAGTTTATACATATGTAGGCCTGTGTATTGAACTCCTATTCGGATATGCACTGGAAATACGAGGAGCTAATAAAAACAAAAAATTAATAAAAATGAAAGTATTCATGTTATTTGAATTCAGTTGACATCTCCCGTTACTAATCAGTATAAAATTATTTTTATTAATTTAGTTTATTGGCAACCATATTTGATCCAAGTATGTTATTGTATACTGGACCAGTGCAAAGCAATTTGGCTCCCTAGGCAAAATACTTGATATCCCCTCCTCCCCCCCTTTTTTTTCACACACTGGAATTTCTGAGAAGTTTTTGAATTTTATATCATACTCTTCACACACACAATAAAAACTCTCTGGTAAGTAATACATTGATACATTTCAGTTGCCAGAAAATAGTACCGGTAGGCTACGTAAGTCATTTCAATTACCAGAAAATAGTATGTAGGGCCTAAGTGCCATAACCGTCAAATTCAACTATACAAACTACTCGTAAATTGAACTCTACATGTACTGCTAAATCAGAGGTCTGTAAAAATACTTTTAACACAACAACAAGAACGCGTTGCGGTAAAAAGCAAAGACAGAATTGACGAACGTCTAGGCTTAGCAGTGCTTCTGCTGTATAAAGTTGTCAGATGTCTCAGGATTGTTTAGTCATTCATAACTCATGACTATGGCCAGTTTTCTTTCCAAGGACCAGAACATGAAAAAGTCAAAACATAATTCCCGTGTTAAACCCTGGTTTAATTTTGTGCATTTTGTATTAAAATGTTATCCATAAAGGATCATCGAAAAAGCATTATATCACTTTAAGAAATCGTAACTTCGAAACTTTTTTTTGCAGACTGGGTTGGTTCTTGCTTTAAAATAAACAGAGAGAATCAAAGTTATGCTCACCTTAAAATGTTTCTATGTGAGCTCCATCTGTACCTAGCTCTGCAAGTGTTCAGGTGATATTCAATCTCCATCCACGTATTCTGAAACATTGTTGGCGTCGTTGTCTCGACGGCCATGGTGATTTACTGGCACAAATGCTGCAAATCTAATATCTTCTCAGCATACACAATGTTCTTGACATAACCCCAAAAGAAGAAATTGAGTGGCGTCATATCAGAACTTCTAGGTGGCCAAGGAATAGAGCCACCCCTCACCATCCCACCATTTGGAAACTGCGTGTTCAGGACATTGCGCACGGCTAGGCTCCAATGCTGTTGTCTGCCATCTTGCTGAATTATCACGATTCTTCCACTTTGCCATTCAGTATCCTCGATCTGAGGGAATATGTACATCTGTAGCATGTCTAGATAAATGTTGCCAGTGATCGTTTTTTGACGAACCCAGAAGGCCCTACAACTCGTTTGTGCATCAAACCACATCACATATTAACTTTAGGAGAGTCATGTACGTACTTGATTGCATTATGTTGTTGTTATCCCCAAATCCTGCAATTGTGATGATTAACACAGTTAACGTGAAAATTTGCCGCGTCACTGTAAAGCACCCGATTAGAAAAAGTTCCTTCAGTGTGTGTTCATTTCATTTAGAATGAAAAACATATGGGTTGATCTTCCGGCTCAATTTCATGTCTCATTTGGATTTTGTAGTCATGTAATCTCAAATGTTGACAGAACATTTTGCACTGTAGTCTTTGGAATGCCCAGCTCCAAACTGAGGTGGGTAATTTTTTTAGGGCTACGTACACAAGATAGCTTAAGTTGTTCAACCTTTTCATTAGAAGTTCGTGGCTGTCCTGGTGATTTTTTTCTTGTCGACATTACTGGTGTCGCGGAAATTTTTTACCCAACGAGAAATAGCCATACTGTCTGGTACATGTTGTCCCTGACACTTCTGCCTGAATTGTCGTTGTACAGTCACTGGAATCTTGAACTCTGCAAACCACAGCACACACTGTGCTTTCTGCTGCACGATCGCCATCTCACTGTTAGGTTGGGACAGATACCGGATGTTGCTTTCAGGTGTTCCCCACTCCCAAGGTCACTACGTGACTGTTGTACAACATTTAAAAAGACTTTCATCCGCCCCCTACAATTTGGTGGTAGAATCATTCGAGTGAACAGTCTCAAAACTATAGTACTTTGAAATTGTATCATTCTTTTTCGGTGATCGTGTATAATAAAATTTTTTTCTTCCTATTTCCTTACCCCATTACAACTTGTGACCATCATTTAATTTCTGAGTACTAAAACTAATGATTTTGTACAGCTTTTTTGTGGAACTTGATGAACTCAATTAAGTAATTTATTTTCCTTAGGATAGCTGTTGTGGAAAGAATTACGTGAGACCCTCTACGACATTGTGAACTAGTCAATAGTTCAAAGCCATGGCATGTTACTAGCATCAATTGTTGGAAGGAGCACTGCAGATTGACTGAGGTGTTCTGTACATGTTATGCTATACTACTACCCTTTCAATTAAAAATGTGCATCATGAATGTAGTGAAATAGCATGAACTGTGCATGACTATTAGATTTCATTAATTATTACGTAGGCTGTATTATGTATTAATGTAAATGTGTGGTAGTGCAATGAAGTTTGTGGTGCATTGTAACAACCATAATTTATTAGAAAAATGTGTGTGTAACTGTTGTTTAGAACACACATACATTGTTGTTAACCAAGTTTTATTTTGACAATTTGAAAGGTATGCTGTATGTAGGAAACAACAGTGTGTGTTACAGGTCTGTTGCTTGGAGTTTTTGATGGTCATGGAGGGCCAGCTTGTGCTCACGTCACAGCCAAGAGGATGTTGCATTACATCGCAGCATGCCTTCTTCCACCAGATGTTCTTAGAAAATATTTGGACTCTTCAGGAAAAACAGACGAAATAAAATTATTGGACTCTTATAATGACACCATCGAATTGGTCGATGAACTGAAAGTGTTGTATGAAAGGAATTTTCGGACGTTTGTTAAGGAGTTGTCGGAGAGGAAACCTCAGCAGAAGTTCGACGTGAAGGATGCAATGGAACAAGCATTCCTTCGTCTGGATGATGACATTTCGCACGAGGCCACACCAGAGGGGGACAGTAAGGTAGACCTCAAAACTTTGTCTGTAGCTATGTCTGGGGCTGTGTCTTGCGTAGCTCATGTGGATGGACCTCACCTACATGTAGCTACTGTCGGGGATTGCCAGTCAGTGCTGGGTGTGCTCACAGACAACACGTGGACAGCGAAGAAGCTAAGTGTTGAACACAATGCAGATAACCAGTCGGAGGTGAGCAGGATACTGAGCGAGCACCCGCCCAACGAGAGGGACACTGTCATCAAAATGGACAGGTTGCTGGGGCAGTTGGCACCATTCCGAGCCCTTGGCGACCACAGGTACAAGTGGAGCAAGCGCAAGATAGAAGAGTTAGTTGTTCCTCACTTGGGGGAAAAAGTAGTTCCTCCTAACTATCACACACCCCCGTATCTTACTGCATGCCCGGAGGTCGTGCATCATCACCTGACATCCCGAGACAAGTTCCTGGTCATAGCCTCGGATGGCTTGTGGGATATGGTTTCCCCGTTGCAAGTTGTCAGGTTGGTGGGGGAACACATGAGAGGTAAGGTAACACTCAGTCCCTTTCGGTTACCACGCAAGAACATGCGCTTAGCAGATATTAACAAGTTGTTACTACAACGTAAGGATGGCCTTGAAAAAAAACCCATTGACACCAATGCTGCCACTCATCTTCTAAGGAATGCACTTGGGGGTACAGAGTATGGTCTCGACCACGGAAAGTTGTCACACATTCTCTCAGTACCAGATGAACTGGTGAGGTTGTTCAGGGATGATATTACCATCACAGTTGTATATTTTGACTCTGAATATCTGAGGCATTGTCCCCCATAATGTTTGAAATACAGTTTGAGTTTAATTTGCGTAGCATTGTTAGTAAAAGTGCCAAATGGTTTCAATAATTATTTGTTATAATTTAATTAGAATTTGTTGTTCCTTCCGACTGAAGTTGCTGATAAAATGTGCGTAGTGTATCATTTGAAGCAATTTCATTTTTTTAAATATTAATTTATGAATATATTATAGTTTTAAACTTTGGATGTTTAGTAGAGTGTGTTTTTCCCTGTGTAATTAACCTAGTTTGTCAGAATGTTTTGAAAAGTAAATTTTCATAACGATGCTTTGTGAATAAACTGAATTGTAAAAGAAGATTTAGGCCTACGTAGTTTTGGAAATTCGGTTGCTGCTGTTTGGAGATACTGCATTTCACATGAATAATTGTACGTTATAAAAGATTATGCGGCGGAAAATTCTCCTTTTCATTATTCAACATGTTAGTTTTTTAAATTATATAATTACACATAGTGGGTTGTGCTTCGTACAAATGTTGGTGAATAATGTTTCTTGAGATATGTATTTAGTATTCCATTTTCAGCAGTTACTTAAATTTGAGTAATACTGTATTATATTTACTGTTGAAAATTAATAGAATGATGTTTTTTGTGTGCCTCATCAGTATTGTAATTTTTGACCGGTTTTGTTAGAAACTTTTATCAGTTTAGAATGTCACTGTACACACTATAACAGTTTAATTCAAGACACCTACCATGATGGTGAAATTGCACTGTGATCACACTGTTGTATGGAATTGTGCCCAGCCACATGTGAGTTAGATTTCATCAGACCATATACTGGTAGTCTTGTTGACAGTCAAGCATTTAATGGGAAAGAAACAATATTTCAGCAGATTTTGTTGCTGCCAGATGTATTGGGATTACATCTTCAAGGCTATGCAGGCATAAGAATTTTCATTGGCAACTATATGGAGAGTGTAGTGTGTGTCCACGGATTTGGGTAAAATCACCACCAGGGACATCCGTCGTGACAAACTATATTGTATAAATATTTTGGCAATAACCTTCAACTAATCTGATTGGTAACAGTTGGCGGACAGGCCATAGTGCAGCATATCACTTACTAACCATTTTCGACAGCAACAGCCTATCATCAGCCGTATTGTCCATAGCCCTACTTTTGAATTTCTACACACAGGTTGTCACAAATTATGTAATGATTAACGTAGGAATAGTAGTGTTGAGCCTTTGACACACAAAAAATGGTAGCTTGTACTTATTGGTACATGCTGATGGAAAAGTATAGTTCAAGTTGACGGTGGTATACTCTATTGTAAACTGTTAATTAACTTGGTTATGAACAAGTTTCTGGTAAAAGTGCCATCATCCATCACTGATGAGTGTACAGTACAGACACCTGCTGTTGTATAGTATGCTGCAGATGAACTGGACCTACAGCAAGTCAAAGCAATTCATTGGCCCCTTTTATGTATGTTATTGCTCCACTTCATGTAAATGACATTGCTTGTGTGGCCCTCAAGGTCAACCCTATCCAAATCCTGTCAAACCCATTTTAGAAATTATCAATGGAGATGTGCACATATTGGATGCTGCTGCAAATTGTCTCACTGCATTGTGGGAAGTTAATGCAGTGAACATGGATCAGTGTGGCTCTCGGATGATTCTTGTGATATGTGTAGTACGTGTAATGTTGCATCATCTCCTGTCAGAAAGAAAAAATATGCGAGTGGTTTGGCAGGTATCTCTGCTTCAGCTGATTATGAATTGAAAAATTACTTTGCTAGCTTAATTTTAGGAAATGAAGCCGTAAAAAGTAGAGATGAATTTACGCTAAAATAACTGTGTTCCGTATATGTTTTATATGTGTACATCGATAGCTATATAATCTACATTGAGAAGGAGACATCACACATACAACATACATTAGAATTTTTCAACTAATCTTTTTTTTTCTTTCTGAAATTGACAAATAGTAAACAGGCATGGGAGAAATGCTACGCACAGAGTAAACTGTAGTTATAAAACACTATGCACTGAAACCATTCATTCCACTTCAGATAATGTTGCAGTTGGGCTGTTGTAGAGTTATTTTTTAGGATTTTGGCTCTTTGGTTAGTTCAGGTACTTGCCAGCAATCATAGTTTGGCATTGTTTTTTCTTCTTTTCTTGTGCTGTTCAAATTTTGGTCTTTTGACTCTTGTCATGGAGAGTTGAGAGTTAGGTGAGCGCAGAATTACTGCTGTAGTTTGGATGAAACATCTTCATTTCATGCTGATAAAACTTACTCCTTGAACTTCTTTTAAAGGCTGGATCCTTCCCAGCCTTCATACTTACAGCTTACAATCTCTGAATATTTTTTTTTGTTTTGCCAGTTGCCTATATTTGTCTTCAGTTGTATTGTGTTTTACTTTCCTAATACATTTACATACTATTCCTATATATTTGGTAAATGTGAGAAAAAACATTTAAAAGCTGTCAACAATTTTAGGGTGTTTGAACTTCTGGTGACATTTAAAGCTAGAAACGTATGAAAACTTCAGAAATTATGCACCTACACTTGAAAGTGTTATGGTTACTATAATTAAAAAACTAAGTAGCAGTGAGACCTCCAAAGGTGTTTAAAACAAGCTGCAGACATTGCTGGATTGAGTGCTTAGTTAAAATGTTGCAGTCTCGCAAATGACACATTTGCTTCCCTCAATGGATCAGAACAGAGTTTTTCAATAAAAATATAGTAGAAAATCACAGTCATGCTCGTTTAGCGACTAGTCTCACGAACAACACCCCCCCCCCCCCTTCCCAATCCCTCGGCAGGTCAGTGTGGAGTTTTCCCAAAGAATGAGCTTTTGGTGAGCAATGACTGCCACCCTGCTCCAAAACCTAACTGTCAATCCCCGAGCTGCATCATAACTCTTAACGAGTCCCAGATATCACCCCCACTTTGCCATTTATTTATCGAATTTAATTACAAATAAATCTTTGTCTTCTATACAAAACAGCCCCTACCCTTTCTTTTCTTGAGTGTGTATGTGCCAGCATCATTTGAAGCAACTTCTCCCATTCCTTCTTTCCGTGGGGAGGTAATAAAAATGTGCTGGTTTTTTAATAGTGGCAGCTGCCTGACGCTTGTGACACAGCCTCGCAACACAAAAGTTACGGTTCGCTTCATTGTCTAAGAGTTTCTGTGGTGTGATATGTCTCTGTTCTTACATTGGAAGAAAAAAGGCAATGAGAAGCTCAGTTTATCTTTTTAATACAATATTCCCATGAAGTTAAATACTTTGACACTGAAGTGGAAGAATATTTTGTTTTAAATATTGAAGATGTATTGATTAAAGACATGCAGGTGACCAGGTACTTTTAATTTTTTATATCCTGTGGTCAAGTATGCTTTTCAGCATCACAATAATTATACTGTTTTGCTAAATTTTTTTTTCTCTGTACTAAGATGTCGATGTACTTATCTGCATGTTCCATTTTTATTTCTTGAAAAACTACAGCAAATGCCAGTTTTGAAATTCCTGACAGACTAGAAGCAACTTCCTTTAGCTATGTACATTTTCGCGCTCGCTTGTAAATGTAATAGTTTTGTTGCAAACACTAGTAAACATCGTGTTACTGATTCAAGTACAAAAATGTGCCTATTGCCATAAATGTGTTATCGGCTCACTGCTCGAATGCTGCCAGTGTGGTTTTGAGTTCCTGTTACAGGTAAATATCTGTAATGACATACCTTATTTAGTCGCATAATGTCCACAGTAATTTGATCATATTTTTGACCAGAAAAATGGGGTGCGGACATTATGAGATGGTTTAAAAAAATTTTCGGAGTACTCATTTATCCATATTTATTAATATTTAGCATGTGTTTTTTTAATATAGGCAAATATTTCTGGTGTGTGCGGAAAACAAAAAAAAAGGCAATGTAATATATAAAAAAGGCAAGGTATTCTTGTTAATCCATTCATGCACGGTTTTACTAATTGTTGTAAATATATAGTAAATGTACAGATTTATCCATATTTGAAAAGGTTTCTGGAGTTGTGCATGAAACATGACAAAAGGCAAGAGAATCTCGTAAATCCATTCACATGCAACAATGTTTAATCCGTTCATGTGCGGAACAAGTTAAAAAAGACAGGTGCAGATATTATGTAATTTTTTTTTTAAATTTCTTTTAAGGTTTATAAAATAAGGGTGCGGACATTACGCGAGGGCGGACATTATGCAAGTAAATATAATACATAACATGAGGGTGATGAAGTGGGGAGGGTGGTAGTTGTAAAGCAAATCAGGTCCCTAGATGTGTAATTATAGACTCCAAACAGTTACCTCCAATTTCAAGTGGAAATGTAAAGTACTTGTGTAATTATTGTATGTTTGTTATACATAGTGTCAAATAATTACTTACTGTTAACAGTGAATATTGTTATTATAAATAATATTTATTAGTTGCATAATTTTAAATTTACCTTGACTAGATGGACATGACTGCTTATGTCATGCAATATTATTCTACTACTGCCATGTTCTTTTCCGTCTCACTTGTGAGGCACATAAAACATTTTTCTTTCACTAGTTGGTCTTAATCCTTTTAATTCTTTGTCTTTCATTGTAGTTACATCTTTGTGTTCATATTTAAAAAGTTCCAGTTGGAACAAGAATGACGAAACAAAAATACATAAAATACATACATCCTTTAGGAGTGCAAAACACTTCTGTAAGGAAAATGTGTATATGTGTGTGTGTGCGTGCGTATGCTCATGTGTGTGCATGTGCATGCTTGTGTATACATACATTCATACATACAAGACACATACACCAAACAGAAGTATGTGCTGAGTTATGTAAGGTGCAACTTACGTAAATTCATAGTTACATTTTTTTTTTACTGTGATGTCCAGACATGACAAAGTGTGGGATGGGAACTGGCGGCTGATAACAAACCAGCTTGTGATGCTACCTGTTTCTTTCTCTCTCTTTTTTCGTTGTATTTCATTGATTACAGGAGTTGCAGACAGCAGTATCGCTTATTATTTCACGTGAAGCAAAAGTGTCTATTGGGTGTATGACCAGAGTTTTGTTTCAGCAGATATTGTATGTTCAGTGGTAAAATGTTCTCGAAGCATAAGAATGAATGCTCAAACCAGACAGTAAGAAGCATGAACATTGGCTTAGGGAAGCAGGGAGAAATAGACTCGGGAAATTGCGATGGGCAATTTTTTTAAAACAAATTATGTGGTTTCGGCTAACAAGCAAATGGACGACTTGAAAAGAGGCAGGGCTTCAGTCAGTTGTGGGAAACAATTCCTATCTCAATGGATACCGCAGCCGAACATAACCTTCATTTAGCTGTTTGGCGTCAAATGTCCCGGATGAGATGTACGTCAAGAAAATTGATTATTTGTTTGGAATTTTCCATTTTTTTAATGTAAACATTAATCTTATGTATTTGCGTATCTTAACCATGAAGTAGAAACTACTAATTTTTACCCTTGCGTGCAAATCTATGAATGCGCAACATTTTTGCTTTCTGCAATTACCAACTAACAAATCAGCATGTTTGTAAACAAGCTTTGTTTCCCACAGTACTTTTCCTCTGTGATGACGTCAGGGGGTGTGTACTTCAAGTTGTCCATTAGCAAAAATTCCATTAGTTACATAAAGTAAAAAACCACAGCATTTACTGTTGTGAAAAAACTGGCCAATATTTTGAAAACCATTTTAAACAAAACTGCTAAACATATTTGTGAAATCTGTTCTCTTATAGGCTTAAAAAATAATTATCACAGAAACAGTAGAATCAGGTGAGCATGCATGGCCTCAAAAACTTACAGTGGATGGTTTAAACGATTCAAGAAGTATGAGAATCTTCAAATCATCAAGATCAAAGACAAGGGAGGCCACAAGTGCAAGATGTGGGTGGTGCGTACGAAATTCCTGAATTCCAACCAGAAATAATTGAGAATGGATGGTGAATATTTGCCTAAGCAAATATTTAACACTGATGAAACTGCTCTGTTTAGAAATCTGATGCCAGAACGGACATTATTTTAAAGGAAGAAAGATATGCATAAATTCAAGGTTGCAAAAGATTATATCATTGTTATGGTTGGTTCTAAAGTGTCCCGAGACTTGAAACTGAAACCTCTTGCAGTTTATTATTCCCAGAACCTGCAGGCATTTAAGAAAATTGACCAGAGTAAGATGCCAGTAATCTGGAAATATAACACTAAGGCCTGGATTACACATGCACTGCATGGAGATTGGTTTAATAATAATTTTGTTCCTAAGATAAATGGATCCTGTGCAAATAATGAAATCCCAGTTAAAGTACTGTTTCTCTTGAATAATGCAACTGGCCACCCAGAAAAATTACACGACTTTCTTCTTAAAGCATGCGGGTTAATTAATTAACATACATTACACAAGCAGTTATATTTTTTAGTTACATAACAACCCACTTAGTCCAAATTGCATCTTGTTTGTGGGACAGTTGTCTAGGTACAATGATTTACTTTACGCTTGCATAATGTGTGTACTTACATTTATGTTTATGTTAATGCCTGCAAATTAAATTGACATTACGAGTTTAATTTCATGACATAATTTTGAATTACAGATTTTTTGTGCAGTAAAAATTCACAAACAAAATTAATATTACAGCAGTATTAACTATTTTTCTACCCATATTTTACTTGTCATACCATAAGAAAAAGGCAAGGGGGATGTAAGTCATCTCTACCCCTCTTACAAAATGGTCTTGATCCAGTACTGTTTGTGGCGTGTGTTGCGCATGTGAGCATGTGTGTGTGCTGCGACAAACAAGCAACGCGCAGTGTTGACAAGTCTCCCGTTGGCCAGCTTGGCCTACGTGCAGGTTGTTACCCTGTGTCACACACACCATTTCGCAGAGCCAATAATTTTAAAAACTTTTCACGTTTTGCAAGGGTGTTTGTAAAGTATTCTGTTGCTTGTAAGTACGTCCTACAGTATTTATTGCCTTTAGGTTCATGAACAGACTAGTTGCTTTTAAACATTACACTTTAAATGTAACCCTTAAGTAACTCAGCATCTTTTTGTGTGCACGCACATGCATGTATGAAATATGGTCATTTAAATTTCAGCATTCGGACCTCCAAAAAATACAAATTTTGGTTTGACCATTGATATGCAGAGCACCCCTCATTACCAAAGTGATTGATTTGTTGTTTGATTTTTATGAGGAATTAATTAGGGTTTTTATTGTTTCTGTATACTTGCATGTACAGGTAATCCTGAAAAACGAATCTGGTGTGACAAAACCATGAAGAGTTTATTAATTTTTTAGGTGTTTGTGCTAGCTGTAGGAAAACATAATTTTTTTAAATTGCAATAAATGTTTCTAGAAAAGATTGTGACATGTGTTACTGCTTTTGTGAACAGAGCGGGATAGGCATGATATCAGTTTAGCTTATGTTTGGACTGTCTTATGTTTACTACAGGATGTATTTTAAGTGCTCAGTTTTGAGAACAATTACTGAATAACCATGAAATTAGCAATGGAAATTGTTAGCATTATTGTACAGTAGGTCATCGAACCCAAGTTTGATATTGCCATTGTGTAAAATGGTTATTTTCTTTTTGTAAATGTTGATCGATTTAATGATGTTAAATGTGATGGGATGCAATATTTGTGTAATGATATTTATTCTTGTTATTTATTGTTCACAGTGTAAATATATGAAGGGTCATCAAATGTTTGTGTGGCCCATTTAATTTGTTTTAATTAAAATTACTTTTTAGTGAAAGTGTAGAAATATACTTAAGGACCAGTTTAACAATGTTCGGGGTTATCAAATCACGTGATTAATTTAAACAGCACTGTTAAGTTGTGGCTTATATTGAACTTCTTATGTGTGTAACATTAATCTCATTCTAGTTAAACATATATTAAGCTGAATGTAGCAACCATGTAACAATGTATTGAGTCGTGATTGGATGTTCTTAGTTATTACTGTACATGTTCAAATTATAGAAACACAAGTACTCGCATAGTACCGTGGGGCTCGATAGTGACACAGAACAGGACAACACACATTTTGCGCGGAAGTGCGTTTCGTGATGTATGTTGCGCCACGAAAGTGGCTTCCACGTGTGCCAATTTGAATATGTAATTAGTTGCCTAGCGGCTTGTGTCTCTCCCTATAAAGTATTGCTTATGTTTTGTCTTTTCTGCCATATTGTGTCCACCCTCATTGTTTCTGTCCAACTTTCCTGTAATTTCTTCACATATTTTCTACCTTTACACTACTCATTTACCTTTTCACATATATAATATTTTGTTAGCTTCTGTCCCAGTACACATAACCTCTCTCTACTTACCATAACCATGTAGCACGTAAACTGTGATAACGGACCTGTGAATCTGCCAAACATACATGATTTCTGGCTCAGAAAGGTCACTTACCATGCTAAAAAAATTTCCCTAGCCAACAACCATGTAAATTTTCTTTCTGCCTGTGTCACCTTAGGCCTTAACCCTCGAGGCCTAACCTCTAAATCACCACCTTCAGGCATGCCACCGCTGGCCAGAACCACAGTTGATAATCTTTCCAGCCAACATTCACACACCCTGACCAAATTATCTACCAAGAATACATTTCCCTGGCCACCTATCACTATACATACCTGACTTCCAACGTGAAACTGCTTGTATTGACCCACTTAACCCTTTTGCCCCAAGCAAACAACATACTTACCGTCACTTTGAAGAACAGCACCACACTGAACCACCAGAAGTTAGGAAAACTTAACAAACTGTGCATATCTGCCTTGAAATCCGACCCACTACCTACCAACCTTGCCATAACTAAACCGGACTCACCTCTGATTGGTCAGAAACCATGTTTAGCATCATTGCTTGAACTTCTAACTCTGGCACACACAGTAAATGTCCTACCCAAGCAACAACCACTACCATCCTATGCAACAAAATCTCAGACCACAAGCTAGCCGAAAACTCTAGTGCTGAATCTGCTTAACCATAACCTCTCTCCTGCAGAGAACAGCTTCCTCCAGAAAGGCCTCACATTTGCACCCTCTGCTAAGTTTGACCACTTTGCCACTGTCAAGGATGTGCTGAGCTTCACTTGCAACCTCAGACTGAAGCATTTCAACAACAACCTGCCAGCCACTCAGAACAGTAGCAGTACCATTGACCCAGCCCTTGTGAAGTATGCCTCCGCCCCCTGGTCCAACTGGGATCCGCCTTCACTTCCTCCTCCTCACCACCTCGAGCAGTACATCTCCTTTTATTTTAGTCAAAGTGTCAGATCCTTCCTTTGCCTGCACAATCCCCAACAACAGCAACATTTAATATGCAGAACGAAAAGTCGTTACTGATCTAAAAAGCAATAGCAGCATAATATTACCGGCTGACAAAAGCTCCACCACTGTTGTCATGAACACATATGACTAGATTTCTGAGGCCACAAGACAGTTAAAAGATGACACTGCCTGCAGATATCTGCTGACAAACCCCATAAAAACATTCTGTAAACAAATCTGCCATTTTATTTCCTCGCAAGGACCCCTTCAGGGCCTTCTGAAAAGTCTGTCAAGCTTCTCACTCCTGAAAACCATACCACACCAATGTTGTACCTACTTCCTAAAATACGCAAGCAACAATGGCCACCTCCAGGATGCCCCATCATGGCAGGGTGCGGCAGCCCAACAGAACGCATCTCGGCACTTGTGGATGCTCATCTACAACCTTGGGTACAACTACCACCTTCATATATCAAGGAGACCAACCACTTTCTGGAATGTCTAAAGAACCTGGACACAATCCCTCCAAACTCGTATCTTGTCACAGTAGATGTCATCTCATTATACACCAACATTCCACACACAGTGGAACTGTCTGTAATAGAATATTACCTCAACAGAAGATTTCCAGACAACACAACCATCCACTGTATTTCTTGTAGAACTCGCCAAACTCACCTCAGCTAACAACAGCGTCAGGTTTCAGGACAAAGTCTACCTACAGGTCAAGGGAACAGTAATGGGCACTCGCATGCCCCCTTCATATGCCATCTTGTTTATGGGTAAACTCGAAGAAAATTTTCTGCGTCACCAACCGACCCAACCTTTCTGCTGGATGTTCTTTATTGACGATATCTTCATGATTTGGACTTCTACAGAGGATACCCTCACCAGTTTCCTAGATGATCGGAACTCCCATAATGTACTCAATTTCACCTGGTCATATTGCCAGTCTTACGCTGTATTCCTGGATGTGGAGCTCACCCTCCACAATGTCCTGATTGAAACCTCTGTGCACACCAAACCCAACAAACAGCCTACAGTACCTTCATTTCAACAACTACCTGTTCTATGCCAAAAAATCTCTACCATACAGCCTTCTTGCAACTAGAATCAAAATAATATGTTACAGTGAGGAAGAACTTAACAGATAGTGTGACAGCATAGCTCATGCATTCTGTGACAGAGGCTACCCTAAACAACTGGTCCACAACCAAATCTAGCTGGCTATCTCAGACAAGAGAACAGCCACCAAGACTAACAGCAATGATATTTCTCTAGTGGTATCCTATCACGAAGGTCTAGGTAAACTGAAAACCATTCTTAATTCTGGTCACAACATTTTATTGTCTTCACCTTTCACCCAGAATTTATTTTCAAAAGCTCCTAGACTAGTCTTCAAACACCCTCCTAACCTTCGAAATAAACTAGTTCGTCCCGAACTACCATTCAGTAAAATTGTCAAGACACCTACCACTACCAAGGGATTATATCCATGCAATAGCCCATGCTGCGGCACATGTGCCGTACATCAGCCATTCACATTCTTCAATAGCAGGCTCTCAAACCAAACCTACCCCATCCTGGGCAGTCACAACTGTGCCACTGAGAACCTCATATACCAGCTACAATGCAAACATTGTACAGCAGAGTACATAGGCCTCACCACCAACACACTTAGGCAGAGGGTGAATGGTCACAGAGCAGACACCAAAAAGGCTCTAGCTGGTTCTAATGTGGACTCCCTGGACAAGCCAGTTGCAGCCCATGCAAAATCTTACAACCTGGCCTTTGACTTTTGCAGGGTTCCTACAGTCTGGAAAGTCAGGGAATGTCAGGAAAAAATTTGAAGGTCAGGGAAAGTCAGGGAAGTAGCTATAAAGTCAGGGAAATTTTATTTGTTAGTTAAGAAGTCAAATCAAAAATAGTATCTTTTTTTATAGCTATTAACTGTACGTACATAATCTCCAGTTGCAGTATATTCCGTTCAGTTCACAATTTCTTTTGAAGGTTATTGCAGTCGTCTGCATGCTAGTGGTGGTGAATGAAGATGTGAAGGTCATAAAGTAAGTTTGCTAATTTTGCACGTTTGTCTTAAGATGTGTGTTTAATTAAACTCTTGTTTGAAAAAAGAAGCCTGAAACTGTATTGGATTCAAAATGTAAGTATTAAGCTGCATTTTCTATCACTCTTCTTGTTCACCAATGCACTGTCTAGTGTTATTAAAATAAGCAACCTTAAATCTTGCAGAAGATAGGAGTTGGCTTTCCTTGCCTCTGGAACTAGCAGCAGCCTTTTGCTTTATTGATTGAAAATGTGAGAATAGATAAGAGGATGTTAGATTATGTGTAAGGTGCTCAAAAACGCTATCAAGATTACTAATGTATAAAGAAAAAACCTTGTTTTAATTTTTTTCACTGTATTTGGTACTACATGTTTCTTTTGTTGTGGGAAATTTATTTCAGTATTTTTGTGTTTAATCTGTGTTATTGAATAACCATGTATTTCTTGAACACAGTGTTAGGAAAGTTTTTAGTGTTTTTGTAATTGGAAGTTTTATTAAATGTTAGTTTTGAACAACAGACAAAATCAGAAAGCAGGCATAATTCTACTGAATTCTGAATGATTTTTAAGGACCCTGGTTTTTTGCAAATAAAATTTTGCCCCACTTTGTTTTAGTGCCTTACGTGTACATCTGCACTTCTGCTTCATGGTCAGTGATTGTATATTTTAACTCTCACGAGCTTTGGGATCCTACCGGCAAATCACAGTCGTGAGGTTTTGCAGAGACTTTATTATAATTGGCTCAGACAAATGATATACGGCTCTTTGCTACATAACCAGGGTAGTGAAAGCCATCCACCAGCAGTGCAGAACAGGCGATGGGAGCTGGCCCACCAGTACGTAACCAAATCCAGACAACCACCAGGCCTTAACATAAGATATCACCTCGCATCACACTTTAAAATCTGCCACCTACCCTAGTTTGCTCCCTGGCCGCTAGGTTAACCAATTACCGCCTGCCACCTTGCAGTACTAGTCTACTCTTCGCATGAGGAAGCCACCTTGTGGCAAAATGTCGCGAAGTGCGCTTTCACACAAGATTTGTGTCGTCCTTCAGTTGTGTGTCACTATAAAACCCCACGGTACCATGTGAGTACGTGTGTTTCTCTAATTTTAATATGTATTTAGTTGCCTAGTGGCCTTTGTCTCTCCCTATAAATCGTTACTGTGCATACTTTGTTTTTACTTTTCATCCACAGTAAGGTTTTTAAAAAGTCTGTTGCACACAACTTAAGGGCGCGGTTAACCTACATTTTCAATGTCTTTATTTATTTTTATATTTGTTTCAGATAATTTTTTTCTTATTTGAGACATAAGTTGTGGTTAAATCTTTCTCTTAGGAAATTTTTGTATCTGTCATAGTTTTTGCGTAATGAGTAGTAAAGGTCAAAATTTGCACTTAACTGTTTTATGTACGTCACTAAAACCTACTGGCATACCAAACCGAAAATAACTCAGAGTGTATAACAATGTTGCAGGCTGTGATTTGACACATATAAAAACAAAAAGTACATATTTTTGTATTTTTAAAAAAATTGTTGAAATTTTTAAATTTTCATTTTAAAATTTGGCATTTTTTGTTAAATACGAAAATATTTTATTGTTTTTTTTTTGTATATGTCAAATCACAGCCTACAAAATTGTTATACACTGTGAATTTTTTTGGTTTGGTATGTTTGTTGGTTTTAATGGCGTACATAAAATCGCCAAGTGCAAATTTTGACGTTTACGACTCATTACGCAAAAACTATGAGAGATACAAAAATTTCCTAAGAGAAAGATTTAATCACAATATGTGTTCAAAATAAGAAAAAAAATATCTGGTACAAATAAAAAAAAAAAAAAAAAAGACGTTGAAAACTGAGGTGAACCGCACCTTTAAGTGAGAAGCATTAGCAGTGGCCTTTGTTAAGGAACGAGTTCAGTATTAGCATCTAGAGCAATTTCAGGAAACTGTGGAAAACAGATATTAGGTGGCCGAAGCTGGGAATTGAACCTGGGTCCTTTTTAATGTTAGTCTAACTTGTTACCGTTGAGCCACCTCGCTTGGTACATTACAATACAATCTGTAGCTTAGGAATTGTAGCTTAGTTAAATTTTTAATTGTTTGCTTCCGTAGAAGGTTGGATATTTTATTTTGTGTTATATTATTTCCTAGCAAACTTGAGATAGTTTCTGAACAAGAAAAGATACTTCTTGCGTATTTTTTTTTATCCTAATCTATCCATAATTTAAAAAGCTCCATTTCTATTAAAACATTTTCATTATTATTATTGATATTATTACTATCATCATTATTATATTTATTTGCTGTCAAGTATACATCTAAGCTCACAAATAATTTTATCTGCTAATTATTTAGTCATTAAAATATAATTTTTCTTCAGATACAATAAAGTAAGTATTTTTTGTGTAGATGTGACTTCACAAAAATTGTCATTCGTTCTCTATGTATTCTGATATTTTCAGTATACAGTCAAGCCCTGATTTTGTGAGCACAAATCCAACGACTACAGAAATTTTATGACAGTATTCTGAGGAACAGTCAAAAATTTAAAAAAATGTTTGTCTGCTCACAACAAAACCATACTAAGATTGTGCATCTACCAATTGGAAGGATAGAGCTGAAAAAAATTATTATTTTTGTTTTGTGAACATGGGTTATATTTATATTTGAGTTTATAACAATAGTGATTTTACGACTGTATTCTAGGAGAACTGGACAGTCATAAAATCGGAGTTCTACAGAAAATAAGTGATCTAATATGGAAACTGACTCTTAATAGATATTAATTGCTAAGCCACATTTTTAAAAAGAAATTATCATCTGCCATCATTATAGTTGGGGAAACAACATTTATCTTTGTTACTTTAAAACAAAATACTATGAAATCTTGACACATTGATTGTTCCTGATATAACTTTGTATTTAATTGAATAGTTTAGTAATTTATAAGTGTGTTTTTATTGTACCTTTTATGTTTTATTTCTCCTTGAAAACACAAACTACTGTATTTGTTATATGGTCAGATTAACTCTACATCGGACAGAACCTCTAATTCTGTTTAAGTCAATCATTGGTCATGCTTTTATATCTTAACCATAGCTTGAGCAAAACAAAATGTTTAAAATTTAATTAGAACAGAACTAGATGTGAAACTGGGCCTTAATGTTACAATTTTCAATATACAGTACTACTGTATAAAAATTACTGTAGCTAATTAGTTTTTTGTTATATTCTCTCAATTCTGTGGTGTATATTTTTTTTGTGAAATAATTATCTGCAACATTTTAACCTTTAGGGCATTACAGTATTTGAGTGTTTTGTTTAAGTTACTCAATGTTGTAATTTCTGCACTTTGCTTGTATATGTACCTTACTTGCAATATGCTAAAGGGTGGCTATTTTATACTTTTTCTTGCAGAATGGTAGTAGCATGCACCTTAATAGTGAGCTGCAGATGATAGCAAACAGTCGTCCATCCCAGTGTATTAATAGTTTTAAAATGTATTTGTTCCTACACACTGGTTCTTAGTTGTAGAACATTACTGGTAAAATAATTTTCCATTTTATTTATTTATTTAGTTTATATTTTCCTGGTGAGTACTGAACCAGCTTAATTCCATTATATTTTTTTTCTTCAAAATTACAAATTCTAAGTTTGCTGTAGCTGATGTGTGCTAGCCAATGGCAGGTCCAGGGATGACTATTAGGGAGAAAGGGTGTGGCTTTACCTAGATTGGGGAAAATGTGTGGTTGATTACGTAAGATAGATGGAATAGATTTGAAATAAAATTTTTTTAGTTAATTCAAAATATTTTAATATACTGTACATGATTTAATACCAAGTTTTTAACACACATTAGTAAAGAAATACTTACAACAGAAATAATGCACTTTTATGCTGACATAATCAATCCTTAGAATTTGCAGTTTTACATAAACAAGCAATCAAAATACACCCCAATACCTACATACAATTAACAAATACGTACATGATACCACTACAGTACTGAATACTGTGACTCACAGCATAGCAAGAGAATGATCGTGGGACATGAAATTTGAGACTGTGGTAATTTGGAAACTAACCAGAAATTTATATCCCAGTGCTTGCGACTTTCAAAAAGTTTAATTTCTCTAAAGGCTTAATGGTGTGGCCTTTTGCCCATTTAGGCTCAATATCTTATTACGTATAATGTTAAATGCTATTTAAATAATGAGTAATTTAGGTGACACCATTTTTTCAATGTATAGCTTTAATTCTTTGCATAGTGTTTGCATACGTAATTAACTTTCAAATTTGCAGTAGTTGTTTTTTTGTGAGGTATTAATAAGAAAAGCCAAATAAGATATGGCATGGCGGCAAGGAGCCACTAGACTGCTAATTACATTTTTATTATGAAATACAACGCACATGTATTTACAGGTTAGGTAAGTGGGTTTTACGTCTTGTCGACAGTGAGGTCATTACAGACAGTGATACACAACTTGGTTAAATGACAGGAGCTGGGAGAGGAATTGGCCATGGCCTTTTTTAAGGAACTATCCCAGCATTCACCTGGAGCTGTTTCGGAAAATTATGGAAAGCCGAAATCAGGATAGCCAGAGATCAAACCCAGGTCCTCCCAAATGAGAGTCCAATATTGTACTTAACCTTGCCTTACCTTAGCCTGTAAATGTTAATAAACTTGGAATTTCCTTGCAAGTACGCGACTGATAAAAATGTTCTCTGAAAACAGATGCTGTATTTCTACGCTACACTCATGCTTTCTGACACCCCAAGACGTTTCTGAACTGGACAAAACATGAGACTTTCACAGTGTGTCAGATAATTGTAACAGGCTGCATGGTGATTCATGTGCATGTTTTTCTCCTGATGACAGAACTGGAGGGGAAAGGATGTACTGATGCAGATGTTGTGCTATCTAGTATAGGTATTGTTCATTCCATGCCTTCTTGGAAAAGTTTGTTGTGACACCACGGGTGGCTATCATTAAAAATTTTTCTTGGTGCAAGAACACCAATAATGTTACGATAGTAAAATTTCTTTATATATAAATACAATTACATAAAATATAGCACTGAATTCAAAATGAAGCGTCCTAAATCCATAACTTGTGGAAACCATAATTGTTTGTGCAACGAAAACTATACATGCTTTACTCTTAGCTTATTATTTCCTGTTATTTATTCTGGGATCTGAGTTGAGGACCTTGGAGAAATCATGCATTCATGTGTCAGCCCCCCACCCCTCCTTTGGTCTGTCCATAATCCTAGCGTTGGCAAAAGGATGCTGTGTGCCTTTGTCCCAACCCAAAATACTTTATGTATATTTTGAAAGGAAGATATGTTGGATGTACAACTATTATACAGTAATTGTTGTGCTATTGTTTAAATTATTTAAATGGGTTAAAGAGAACAATTTTCTTGTGAATGAACATTTTTATATTTGTTATTTTATAGTTAGCTGAATGTGTTGATACTAGGAAGCATTAACCATTTGATTAAGAACAACACGTGCATATAATTTTAGAATTGGGGCAGTATTTATGTGTATATTTAGAAGTTTTAACAGACTGAATTGTGGGATTTTAAAAATGTTAATGGTAATTTTGAAACTACATTTACAGCTGGTTAAAAGCTTATGTGACTAAGTACCGCAAGTAAAATAGAAAATAAAGATGTCATTTATATGAAAGGTTTTCAGAATTTTTTAAAATGTTAGTGTTCAATAACGCCAAACAACTTTACGTAGGATAGTTGCAAGCTAAAAATAAATGTTTAATGACTACATTCACATCCTGCAATAATTTTGAAGAGAGATTTTCGAATTTATTAAGAACATTATGTTGCATCAACAGACATTTTCATTTACAGTTGTTAAGTGTCATTGAGTCGGCAAGTATTTGCAAAACTTACAGTCTCAAACTTTTTTAATTTGTAGTTTTTTGCCCCTTCTGCAAAGTTTTTTGTAAAGGCACATTTATAATAAATTTACTTACGTCCAGCAAGTGTAGTACAGTAAAAACATAACGTCTCATATTCTATATAATGTTCACATATTTTAGATCTAGGTTAACATTATTCAGGTATTTACTCTTTCAGTCATCTTAAGTAGCAATTTATAATATAGAAACAAAAGCCATTTGAATTGTCAAATGTCAGTTTTTAGGGGAACTGTTTGCTTTCACAATTAGGTACAGTAACACATAAAGTTGTGTTGTTTTCTTTCTCATTTTGTATAAGCAATCAACTAATATACCTAGCGTTCAGAACATTTTTGTATGTACTCTCCACAAGGAATGTCATTGGCCAAGCACTAAAACTAGAAACTAGTGATTTTTTATATTTCAAAAGCGTTAATGTGTGCTCTAATACATGTCATGTCGTACAAGCACTTACGTTTGTGTTTTTGCGACTTAGTGCTATTTTTCTACATCAGGAAAAATACTTGCTATTGCATAGTTATCAGTTACAGGAAGAAATGCTTAGGTAACCTGAAAAGACCTACATAGTTTAATATACTCAAAAGAAGCTTAGTTAATATTGGTTAAAATTTGTGGTAATAGAAGACTGTTTATAATGATGAAAGTTTAAGAACTTGTGCTTACAAAAGTGTGTATAATAAATAGTATGAATATTCAGCTGTGGCAGCCAATTTTTACATTTTAAAATATTTTTTTGTTGAAGTTGTCTTCTTGGCATATGTAGTGGCAGGGAGAGTTGAATTTTTGAGATGTGACAAGAGACAGACATTTTAAATGTACATGTACGAGGCTTTTTAATATTATATTTATAACATTTCCCAGCTTATTGTCTCGAATTGCTGCCTAGATTCTACTAGTGTCAGTTATTTTAATGGAATATGGAACTTGATAGCAATATCCCAAGCTAATCTCCTGTTTGATTTTGTTGACATTTGTACCACACAATCATGCTGTTTGGGTTGAATTGTTTGTAGGCAACTTTGTTAACAATATATACTTTGTTTAAAAAAAACATTGAAACAAATTAATTGCTGAGTTTACATAACAAAAAATCTTAATCTCTTAAATGGCTTTTAAATTTATTTTATTTTGTTGTTAATTTTTCTTTAAATAAACATGTGACTTTTTTATTTTATGTTTTGTGCTGGTGTTCCTAGGTTGGCAGGTGTATGTAAGCTGCTACCAATGTTCCTTTTAGTGCTCATAAATATTTAATTTTTTAAAAATATGAAATTAATCCTGTTAAAATAATGTACTAACATTTTATAATGAGTTTTAAAAGGTGTGCCAACCTGATTGCTGAACTGCGTTGAATTGGGTCAGAAATTTTTTTTTTCTCCTGAAAATATTTAGCATATTCTTAATGCACTATCATACAAAAATTAAACACATTTCAGAGTAAAGTTGTCTAGTATTTTCAAAACATTACAGTTATTGAGCTCTAAAAACACAATTTTCACGATTATATCTCAAAATTTTGTACCATATGAATACAAAACTACCTAAGAATCGTAGGTAACTTTGTTGCAGATTTGTTTACAGAGAAATAACAGTGTGTCTGTTTAAAGACATATGGTTACAGTGGTGCTATATCAACAATGTGTGCCATTTCATTGTTGTGTGTCAATGCAGTGGGATACTAGTGGAATCGGTGACGTCATCGTTTCTTTACTTCTGAGCCTTCAACATGCAAACCAGCTACAGGTGGACAGTGCCTTAAAAGAGTTATAACTCAGTATTATTTTTGTTTTGACAGAATAGTTATAAATTATTATTATTATTACTGTTTTGAGTTTGTACAAAACATATGGATTGTTACTGTTAAAGATATGTGTGCAAGTGAGTATTGTTTATAGTTCATATTTTCTTAATGTATGCTTCGTGAGCTGTGAAACCATTTCTAGTCTTGTGTTATAGATTTTATTAATCCCCTGATATTGTTTACTTTTGTTGTTTGTGTTTTTTGTGATATGTACCTTAAGTTGATGTATTGCTAACTATAATTGGAGCTTTTGTCTTACAATACAGCAGGGCTATTCAATTGGTCATATGCAGACATCATATGGTCCATGGACTTAAATACTTACAAAATAGTTTCTACCATAAACTTTTTTTTTACCACCAACTGTTTTCATCAAAAATGTAATAAACCATAATTACTCTACAAGAACTTAAATAACTGAACATTCTCTGATCATAAGTAAGTTACAAACAACTTCATAGTTGCTACATGTGGCCTGCCATTTTTTATACTATATTTTCTGAAAGGGGCTCGATGAAAAAATTATTGAATAGCCCAGCATACTTTTGTGAGTTTAATTTGACATTGTAGTGTATAGCTAGCTGAGAACAGGGGTGGCTGAAGGTTTTCTCGTAAAAGTAAAACAACTTAACTATGTACCTTGGATCATGTCATGGGTTTTATATTTGCGGTATACACAATGGTGCAAGCCAGTATTTATATCTTGCTGTTGTATGATTACTGTATATTATAAATTAAATATAGCACCTGGTAAAGGTTTACGTGCTTTAAAATTTAATGTAGTCTTAACTACCACTCATGGTTTCTAGGAAAACAGTGGGGAAAATGGGGACAGAAGGGGCCATATATATTTATGGAAATTTTAAACTGAGTTTTAGCCACCCCAACCCTGAGGTGTAAAAAATTATCATTTTTCTCACAAACTCAATGTTCATTTGTCTCTGGTGCAAAAATTACTAGTTCAATCAAATATAAATTAATGGACCTTAAGGACACGGTCTACCACAATTTTCACCACCATTTTTTATTTGTACCAGATATTTTTTTTTTCTTATTTTATACATAAAATGTAACTAAATTTGGCTCTTATGAAATTTTTTTATCTCTCATACTTTTCATGTAATGGCTTGTTAAAGTCATATTTTGCATGTTTCCATTTTAAGAACTACACTAAAACCAACTGATATACCAAACTAAAAAAAAATTACAGTGGATATATACATTGCAGGCTACAATGTCATGCTCATGAAAATAAAGAATAAAAATTGTTTGTATTTTTTAAAAAAATAATTGAATTTTTAACATTTTTATTTTCAGTTTCAGAATTTTTTTAAAAATACAAGTAACTGTTATTCTTTATTTTTATGAGCATAACATTGTAGCCTGCAATGTCTTTATCCACTGTGATTTTTTTGAGTTTGGTATATCAGTTGGTTTTAGTGTAGTCCTTAAAACGGAAACATGCAAAATATGACTAACAAGTCATTACGCGAAACTATGAGAGATAAAAAAATTTCATAAAAGCCAAATTTAGTTACATTTTGTGTCTAAAATAAGAAAAAAAATATCTGGTACAAATAAAAAATTAAAAAATGGTGATGAAGAATGTGGTAGATCACATCCTTACGACGGTTGCCTACCCCACGCTTCAAATGCGTTGCAGTGTGTTCGTAATCAGGTTTTTTCTGCGATAATATTACACATATGCCCATTGTACCAACGTACAAAAAGAAATCAAACTTCAGACAAGGTCGGAACCTCATTGTTAAGACACCACGCTCATTAAAAACACTGTTTCTAAGCCCTCCAGCATGGCTTAAAAACTGCCTTTTCAGACATCTGTACTTCAAAATGTACTAACCAGATGTATGTGAAACTCAGATTGCGACTTGCACTGAACTTAGTTGTAGACTTTCCACCAATCAAATAATATGGTCACCGCTTAAAGTCCCATAGTAAAAACCGTTTGGCGGGAACCTTGCACGCTAGTTCAGCGCTTGGCTCGTTGAGGTGACGTGGCATTTGATGTGCGCTTCAAGGTCAACCTTACTGCTCCGTCGCTTTTGAGCCTGTCACGCACTGGTAGGCGGCACCCGTAAACCAAAAACCTTGCACCATAATAGGGCATATTTCACCTTGTCACTATATGGCGATTCCAGAATAAAACGTTTGGCGAGTGACTCTGAAACATTGCTGGGATTTTTTGATAGGGAGTTTCCAAGATAATTATTTGGATTTTGAGGTGCAAAATGGTTTTACAATAGAACCATGATTTAATCAAATGTCTACGGGCCACAAAATGTTTACTGTAAATCAATGTTTCGTTAAATCCAACTTTATATTTTTAATGCCTTTAAAAAAGTAAGTTCTTGGGCACATATATTTTGAATTTAAGGTGATATAAAACATATGTATGTTAGCATGCAACAGTAACATACTACAGCTAGCTAGTAATTCGCCTCGTGGCGCTCTTTCAACAAACTGAAAGTACTTGTTCACTTGAATGTTTTTTTTATTGATGAGAGACATTATTTTCGTTTACTGTAAAAATTGTGTTTTAAAAAGTCTGCGTAGTAAGCTACAGTAATTATAAGTTTATGATAGATGCTGTGGTTTTATTACGAGATGCGATAGAAAATAAGACATGTTGGTAGATGACTGCACTGTGGTACGTTCTGAAGGAGACGCAAAACACTATCTGTGTATTAATTCCTCCTGTCAATTACCGCACTGTTTTTACTGGGAACCTAGATGCTCGTTCACACGCTAGCCACCAGGTCATGATCAGAGGAAGAATCTAGACGCGTGCTTGTTGCGCAACTCAGCGGCACTTGCTTGGTCACGCACGCTCAACTCGAGTCACTTCTCTAGACAGAGATTTCAATGTATTTGAACTTTTTTTGTCTCTTGACTGATTGTTTAAGACTGTCTATGGAGAAATAAGTATATTCAGCTGCTGGTAAAAGTATTTTTAAAAAATTTACATTACAATTTATGTTCCGGTTTATCAAAAATATTGTCTTTTTTAATACATTTTTGTATAGGTATATTTTTAAAGGTCCCTAAAAATCTTCTGTTACGTGTATTACTGTTTTCGTTATTCCCAAGTTCATTAAATCTGGTTACTACCATATTTAAGCAATTTTTTGTCTGAACTTTGAATATAATGCTGGTAGGAATATTAGTATATTTTCAGTAAAATTTGTTTTGAGTTTGAAATATTTTTTTGGTAAGTAGAAAGAAGGAAGAAAGGTAGTGACAGTGCGCAAGGCCGTGCTCTCGTGCTGTAGCACTGAGCAAACTTCCACAGATATTATGCGTAATATGTTTAGTACTATATATCTTTCATATTTATGCTCGTTCTCGAATATAAGTTTTACAACTCAGTGGAATTTAAGTTGTGCTATGGCCGTGTTGCACATGGCTGGCCACTCTCCTACCCTATCGTACATACAAGTTAGAAGGAGACAGAGGCACAGAGAACTACACCTTTCTCGTGACTTCTTCATGCTCCCACAAGACCGGCCCGGTATGTACTGTATGTACTGCGCATGCTGTGCTGGAGCTTTGTTAGTGTGTTGCGAAACATGGCCACACGTGTCTCGTCGTTGTTGCCTCGTGGTCTGCTGTATGGCTACAGCAAAGTAATTTTTGGTGTCTGATGTGTGCATTGCAGACTTAGAATAAAGTTCGCAAAAAAAATATATGGCATTTACTGTTCTAATTCACCCTTGTATGTGTGTGATGTCAGATGTGATACTGATTGTAATAGGTATTCTGGAGAATACCTATGTGTTATTAGTCCTGCTTACAATTGATAACGTACCAAGTATTTAAGGAATAATAAAAAAAAATTTATGAATGTTGTAGTTTTAAAAGATTTTGTGCACATTATATTAGAAGACCCAATGTAGTATCACACAAATTATTTTAACATGTTTCTATATTAAATGTATGTTTGAATTTTTCTCCAACTTTTTGGCATGTAGTATTATTAATTTGGGGGCACCTATTCCTGGTACACAAATTCCCATTATACTAACTTTTGTATTCAGTATGGAAGCCTGCCTCGGCGGTTGCAAGCGGCGAGCACACTCTTCTCTCAGGGCGAAAAGTAGGTGGGTTCGGAAAGCACAAATCCAGAGGCTTCCACGATACTACTTGGTTTTAATTAGCAAATTCTGCTCCCGTGATCATCTGTTGTTTTTTTTACAATTCGTTAGCGGTTCACAATTCTTAACTTTACAATAACTTGTACATTTTCATTTCTTTCTCTAGCGCCAGCATGCAGTTACACTAAAAAATCTCAGCATTACACAAAAGAGATTAAATAACGCCCCGAAAGCTGCAGTTTGGATACCAGTGCTCAAAAGATAACCAGCAAAAAAGTTAAATTGCTAATGTCATGTTTCTACACGAGAAACAAAACCCCTAGCCCACCGATGTCCTCCATTACAGCCTCAGCATCCATTCACTTGCGCGGCCGGTACAAGAGTGTCGCTAAGGACCACCTACGCCTCAGTGGCGCTGGCATCCTCTTGCACAGCTTCCAGTGGTTGCAAACCACGGCCAAAAAATTATATAAATAAAAAACAAAGCTTACCTTACAACTTTACAATTAATAAATTAAATATTGGCAGCCAAATTCTGCTTATCAAAATACGTGATATATTAAATGCAAACATACAAAACTTGATGTCGGTGGCACACTATCGCCGCCATATTTGCCAGAAAGGCCTAGACCAAAACAACATCACAACAGTACATTCCCAAGCTGAGTTATGACAGAGTTATTTAGATCAAATGTTACAAATTTCGAATGTTTGATTGACACTAAACTGTAAGTTATTGTTTAAAAAAAATACATTTTACATAAGTTGCCTTAACTGTTTGACTATAGGCTAAGAACATTGTACCAGTACCATACCATTTGAAGTTTTATTATTATTTAGAAAGCGTAATATTGTTTGTTGTAGTGATAATTTATTTAAATAGGCAGACACATTCTGAATGACATTATACCCTTGAACGTGAGCTATGTTGACCTGTGTATATTTAAGAAACCTAGCTGATCTTTGAACTGGTATACCAAGGTTTGGGAATCCAAGCTTTGCGAACCATCAAGGTAACATGTTATCTTTCCAGTGATGGTCTTGCAAAACCCTATGTATTCTATTCAGTTGGTGATAATATTCACTACAGTGAAGCCTCTTTAACGCAAACCTGAAAGGGCCTCAATTTTTACGGTTTATAGTAATGATATTTGTATAACAGGTGTTTGCAAAAAAATGTGCACACATTATTTTATGTTGTTTATCCCCAAAACAAGAACATTCTTATCACCACCATGACTTATTTTGACCAGGGAGCTTGATATTGCATTGATTTATTTATAAAGTAAATTATTACCGAGTTTTACAGTTAATACTGTATTTAATTTCTCATCTCATTCCAAGGGATAAGAATACTGCTTTGTATTAATGAGAACTTTGTATTAACAGGGTTTGTATTGCTGGCATTCCACTGTAATGCCTTCGTTGTTAATTTCAAAATTTTCAGTTTGATGGTTTGCGAGAAAATTTACTACTTTGCTATTGAATAATATAAATGTCAAACTTAGAGTGGAGACAAATGCCTGTACTGTCTGTCCCCTATATTATAGTGGAGGGACATTGTCTGTAGGTCTCCACCTCTCTTCTCTGCCACCCCTGGTAGTTAATTAATGTTTGCCTCTCTAGTAAATTTTGTGTTTTGAGGCAAGGTTTCATGATTAGTGCACATTTTATTCCTGAAAAGGTTTATTTGTGAATAATGGTAGCTAGTATTCTAGAAATTTTTTTTGTAACTGAGTGTGAAATGCTGCATTGTATATAAAAACCCTGAGGGCATTTTGAATAAATTGCAAAATACAATTTTGTCTAATATAAACTAATAGTCATTTAAGTCATTTAGACATTTATGTCTGCACCCTGGCCTTTCCTACATATACAAAAGTACTTGATATTTGGACATTACCGCATACCTTCCGTAGTTTGTATGAAAATAAAGGGGTATTGGGGTTTTACAAAAGCAGCTAATAAATTTTTTTGAAAAAATTCTTTGTGGAGTCTGTATGGTATATGTGGTGAATTTTTGACAAAACACTATATTGTAAATTAAGAGTAAGTAGATGTTACAGTACCTATTTTTGGAAACTAGCTTATTGCATTTTTACATTATTACCAAACTTTTAGTACATTTGTTCATCGCACAAACATACAGGTCCTTTTACTTAAGACCAGTGGTTTAGTAGGCAATTAAATAGCAGTGTGGTGTTACAGGCCACAAAGTGGCTAAATGAATGTGTTACAGCAACAAAATCAACTACTTGAAGTTATTATACAAAAATTTGTAGTTCCATGCAGCTACTCAACTTCAAATTTTTACTCTTGTTATATATAGTATATGTATGCGAGTACAGGGCTGCCACAAAGTTCATTTTCGAAATCCTGTAATTAATTAGCAAACATCCAGTAAAATCCTGTAATATTTCCAACTTACGTTTGCGTACTTTTCCAAAGTATTTTTAGATGATTCTTGCTGTAAAATTTTTTGTGAAATATTTGTACATAGTAAATTATTATAATACTATGAAAAATCGAGATATTATACATGAGACCATGTACTGTTAAATGTTTTTACAGACTGAACTATTTTCTAACCAGTTTTGGTTAAATAGCAGTGAAACTTTCCACCCAATTTCCTATTTGGAAAAATTTTTAGAACAAGTTCAACTGGCTACTTATTGTCGAAAAATGAATATATCAGTGGAGTTTATCTATGGCCTAGAATGTGATGTAGTTTACTTGCATTATGGTGCCACACGTAAACAATTTTTGGCCCAAAATAAGGGGTGCGACCATTATGAGCTGTTAAAAAAATTTTCCTTTAAGATTTATTTTGGTGTAAAACAATTTGTAAATGTTTACAATATTTACTTGTATATAGCGTGACTTTTTTTCTCCAAAATAAAGAAAAATATTTCTAGGTGCATAGTCAACATGAAAAAGATCAGTTTATCTCGTTACTATATTCATGTGTGTCGTTAATTGTTTCAATTGTTGATAAAGACAGGTGTTGGAAATATCCTTGAATATCTAACATTATCCATCTGTCCATTTTAAATATCAGTTAAAATGGCACACCTGCACGAGTATAACACTTGCCCTAATTATGAACATCAGAAATTAAAAAATATTAAATATTAATTTACAACACCCATGAAAAAAAAAATTCTGCATATGTATCAACGTCTTGCCTGAAGCACCAAGACAAAGAATGTGGTGAAGGCCCTACTCATAGCTGAAAAACAGTGCTGAATTAAGATGCTGGGGACCGGCACATTAATAAATCACCAAATCCAGACAGCCACCTGGCATTAACATTATGACGTGTGCCAGCGATGCCTATTGTTATCCTAGTGTAACAGCTGTGGCAACTATGGCAGAGGCATATGTCACTGGCTTTGCTCTGGCTTGGTAGTGGAAATGCCTCGGTTTGATATTGTGCTCGGATCTATGGCCGAGCTACGCCACTAAGGGCCAGTTTCACAATCTCTGTTTAAAGTGTTAATTATCTGATCATATGATAAATATAAACAAAACTTTTAATTACTGGTTAATACTTAGCTGTTTCTTAAACCACTTCTCCTGGTTAAGAATTCTGTGATTAACTAAGTGCTGGTAAAAGTAAATGTGGCAACCATGCAGTGAAGTTACATGCTGTGATTGGGCGTTGACTCCGTTCTTTTTTTTTGTCTCTGTTAAAATTTGCTTGTAAATGGTATGGACAAAAGAGGTAATCTAAACATTCACGTTCCAGTGATTTCATTAAGTTGAAAAATATTCTCTAATTGTGAATGTAAAAAACACCACTGAAGTGACTTGGAAACAGAAAGAGGAATGTTGGAAGACAAAGCAACAGAGTTGAACACTTTTGGGTGTGTGTTCATATACCAATAAAATTTTAAAAGCAAAGTACGTAAAAAGAAAAATATAGACACAAAAAAGAAATAGCGAAGAGTGTATGGAAGTCTTTAAGAAGGGATATGGATTGCTGCCAAAAATCACTTCAGATTTGGATGCGAGAGTCAAAAGTCATTATAAACATGGTCGAAAATAAGCAGACTTGTGGTGAAACTTCTGTTTTGTTTAGTTGTGAATGGTTTTTGCTTTGCAGTTTCCGATTATAATAGTGAAGAATGACTGCAAGAGACTTTCTATATGTTAGTATTATTTCTGTTCGGCAAGTATAAGCTCATGCCCGAAAGCAAAAAATTATTTCAGAAATAACAATCTTTGTTCCGAATTTTGAGACATTGAAAATTAATGCTTTTTGTTGTCATGTGAAAATTGTTGATTTATAAACAGCTTGGATGTAAAATATGTTATTCATTTCATTTAACAACATGTTCAAGCAAGAATATGATGCATTTTGCACATTTATTAAATAAATTAACAAGTAAATAAATAAGTAGGTCTACTATGTAACCTTTTCCTCTCAACATTAAAAACAAAACTAAATAGCAACATAAATTTTATAAGCTAAGTACTTATTTTAGTAACATCAATATTATAAGCTAAATACTTCATGTTGAAACACGAAACAGATTTTTTCGCAATAGTATTAGGTACATAATTATTTTTGTGTGGAAAAATTAGCTTCACAAAAACTGTCCTCTATTGGCAAGAAATTCATTTTCAAATATACCAATATTGAGTTATACAGTGTTAATTTTACTTAAAACCATAATCTTTTTAAAAAAAATTAGGTCTGCCATAATTCCAGTTGTGAAACAACCTCTGTATTTGAAGTTATATAATTTCGAATAAAAATTCTAAAACAAAAATGCAAGAAATAACTTCTTAATATAACTTAACATCCAATTAATTTTTCTGATTTTGTAATTACATGATCATGTTTTCATCACATGGGTTATGTTTTATTGCTTAAAAACAAATTCTCCCGTATTTGTTAAAAGTTCTGATTAATTCGGTAACTGGCACTTCTTCTTGTATCCAAGTTGACCATTGGTTACTGCTATGTAGTTAAACATAAGTTTAATATACATCAGAACTAGAGAAACTGAAAACGTTGCTAACCACCATTTAAAATTTAATCAGATGATAATCGGAACTAAATCAGACATTGCGAAACCAGCAGAGTACACAAACTGTTTTTCAAATGTTTTTAAGATGAATTGTAAACTTGGCATTTCTGTAATTTACATTTTGGTGGCATTGACTAACTAGGTGACTTAATTGACCGGTGCAGTGCATATGCCATGCCATGTTGGCATCACAATATGTGAACTTTTATTAATTATTTCTAATTATGCAATTCAGAACATGTATTTTCACATCATAGTTCTTTGAGTAGTTCCAGGGGTAAATTGTGTAATTCTTTTATTTAATTGAGTTTAAAATTGTTAAAATGTTATCAACCACATGATGTGCGTTGAAGTTTCATTTACATAATTGTTTTCAAGCTAACACTATTACCGTATATACTCGTGTATAGTGCACACCATGATTTTTACAAGTTCCAGGGGAAAAACATTATGTGCCTTCTAGCATGTAAAGAAAAAACAAAGGAGTAGGAAATGGTGAAGCAGTGAAAGGGAGGCATCGACTTAAGGTGGATTCACACGGTCGCCGACAACATCGAACAGATAAAGCGGATTTATGTCCTAGCGATTCACGTGGTCGCGGAAGGTTGTGAATTTTCTGTGTACCCATAATGCACAACTTTATTTACACGACTGTCTATGGAGAAAGAGAGTAAATATTGGCAGTGTCTCAATTCACTCAGTGTGTGCTCTCTCGCACTCTCTCTCACGCGATTGGTCAGAGAGTGCTCTCTGGTCGTCTCAATTCGTTGTCGAGAGTGCGAGAGTACAGCGAGAGAATGAAACTGTTCACTCGCTGCACTCTCTCGTTCTCTCTTGTGCACACCATCTTGATTACAGCTGTGGTTTGACGTTATTGAAGAAATGTGTCACATATTGTTAATATTTAACTATTTTATGCATAAATAATTATTTATAATGAACCGTTAATGACAGCAAGAAGTTGTGTAAACATTGTCAGCCCTAATATTCCTTGAAATACAAAAAAAAATATTACAGCATCGCCTATAAACAGTTATTCGCTGCTTGCAATACGACACTGGTAAGTATAACATTATTATTTGAATTGCCCTACAAATATATTTTGTGTTTTTATAACTTGTATTTATAACATTTACACACTTGTTACCTTTGCATAGTTTGTTTACAAACTCGAGAGTGCATCGTCCCAATTGGAGAGAGCGAGTGTGTCAGAGATCTCTCTCTCTCTCTCTCTCTCTCTCTCGTGTTGTCTCTCCAGAGAGTACCTACTGTTTAAATTGCGACACTGCCATTATTTTTGTAAAAAAATTAAAATATATTTGAAGACTTTTCTTAAAAACTGAACATGTAATATGTGATTTTGAAAGTGTTATGTTTGCGCTACGAATTTGTTCATGGAATACATATGGTGATTCAGTTTAATAATCAAGAAACAGTATTTTCAAATAAATGTGACAATGATCCTGCGTAGTTGTGAATTATGAAAATATAGCAAATAAACAGTGCACTAAACCAGAAACACATTTTTATTATTTATTTTGTTTAAAAATGCTGCAAACTGTTGTTACAAATGCCAGTAAATATAGATTAATGAATAAAAATTACTCCTAACCTACTTAATCAAAATTATAAAATTCAAAAACACTACGTTATTTATCTTAATTTTAAATGTACCAAGAGGTTACAGTTTTTGGAGCCTATTAAAATAGCCTACTTAGTTCCTAGCTACAGAAAAATATTCCATGTTAAAACTTAAGTACATAGTACCTTTTAGTATAGCAGGCCTATCTATATTTGTATTGTACATATGTACAGAGGCATTATTTTGTACTCAATACAAATTACACAAACATCGAGAGTGGGTTAGCACATAGCAGTATGTTTAACACAAGCAGTAGACAACTAAATCAAGACTAAAATGGTTATTATTATGACTAATAGATTCTGTCTAAAGGTCTGCAACTATTATAAATTTCAACACCTTACTTATGTTGTAGACATGCACAGCATGTCCAGAAATTCAGATATTTTGTAGGTTTACATAAGTTGCTTTGTCACACCCCTAAGACTCGACACAGTTATTGTATGAAAGACGGTGAGCAAAGAAATTTGTGGCATGATGTCTCGAAGAAGATAAAAAGTGTTCTCAGCTAAGTTGAATTATTTTTGTAAATTACCTACGTCTTAAACCACTATTAACCAGTGGCGGCTCGTGGGTTGTTGCCAGTGAGTACACAAGTTGCCGAGAACTGTACACTCATGTGAACGCACCACCGTATACCAGTGTCAATTAAATATATAGCCTAATGGTTACTTATTGTGTTGTGATCAGTCAGTAGTAAGCTGCACCTACATACCAGCGTGTCAGTGGCTGTAGCGTCAACTAGCGCACAACACTATACAGTTCTCAGTAACTTGTGCACTCCCTGGCTACAACCTATGAGCCGCCACTGCTATTAACACAAAATTATGTAAACATGGAATCAATCACACAAGGAATGTTGCAAGTAGCAGAACTTTACTTCCCAAACCCCTTCATCTTACAACTGCTCCATCAGTAAATTCCTCTCCCTCACCGATTTGAAAAGCATGGACTGCCTATCCCTGATATTTCTCACACTATGAGTAGGTAGTAAAATAATATCCTGGCACAATATTGCATTAGACTTAGGAATTTTAATAATTCTATTGCAAACATTACATTTGCAAGAAGCTACTGTAAAGATTTTATAATTTGGTTTGTGTATTTCAAACAGGTTTTAAAATATCCCAACCTAATAGCACAGTAATTTTTCATGCACGTTGTCTACACGTCACACTCAATCATTGTCGTAACATTTCCACAACGTGCTGTGATGTTCTAAGTATGTGCAGGCAATGTTACAAAGTAATGTATTCAACACATCACCAGCATGTTGCTGGTATATCTCTAGCACTGAGAGCACAACATAAGCATGGTTTTGGTCGGACATTTCTGGCATGGCATGTACAAGCAATATGCTGTAAGGTTCCAACTGCAACATTGTTAATGTAACTAATGTTCCTGGCATGTGTAGGCAATGTGCAGCATGGATCACCTTCAATGTTGCTATAAATTTGTTAACGTCAATTACAATTCCATAACTTTGACTATCAAAATGAATGAATTTCTAGAAAATAGTTTCTGCAAATTTGTGATCTGTGTGTGCTAGTATGATGTGTTTCTGGTGAACTATAACATAATACTAATCTTATAACCGTAATACACATTCAAGAGTTTCCACCATTGCAAAATATTTTCTTTAAAGAAAAAGTAGTCTACAGTAGGTCTTTTTTGCAAAACTGTCAAATTATTTAAAATTTTAGTGATCAGACCTGAATTTAATTTAAGTGCTACATATTTTTTAATATATGACAATTTATTGAAGTTTTGAATTAAAAAACTGCTAGAACACTGATACAAATTGTCTTTAAATAAACAACTTTCCGACAAAACATTGGAAAAAAATTATATTTCTTAATACTGTTTTTTTTTTTTTTTTTTTTTTTCAGTCTGTGTGTTTTAAATCTCCTTTTAATTTGTATAGATGTATTGCAGTGCATTAAACTATATGTAGTGTTCATACATATAATTTTTAGGCATTTCCCTCTTATCGTACAGCACACTTGGTCTACTATAAAAAAAAGAACTTGGTACTGAATAAAGGTAGCCTAATATTGGCACTTCCTGCTTGGGAAAAATAACCATAAGGTTAATAATATTTTATCAGACTTTAGGCTACATATAATGCAAAAATATAGTGCTCTGAATAGCTGTTGGCTTCTTCAGCTCTATCTGTTCAGCGTGGTATGCAATAAGCAAGTGAATCCTTCTGAAAAGCGAAATTCACACTGTCATAAATCACACCAAACAAACAAAGGCTATTTCAGTCCTATTGCTTCACATGTCCACCTTTGTTGTTTGCGGACCCATAATTCACACCAGTTGGCATAACTATATCAAATAACATGATTTTGTGTTCATTTATTCAGACATATGAAATTTGGTATTATTACAAGACAAGATTCTACAGGCTGTCTGTGGAATACTGTTTGCATAAACAATAAGTGTTATTAAAATCTTTTATTCTACAGGCTGTCTGTGGAATACTGTCAGCATAAACAATAAGTGATAAAAGCTTTTATTCTACAGGCTGTCTGTGGAATACTGTCAGCATAAACAATAAGTGATAAAAGCTTTTATTCTACAGGCTGTCTGTGGAATACCATCTGCATAAACAATAAGTGGTGAAAGCTTTTATTCTACAGACTGTCTGTAGAATACTGTCTGCATAAATGATAAGTGATAAAAGGTTTTATTCTACAGGCTGTCTGGGGAATACTGTCTGCATAAACAGTAAGGAATATTATGACATAATGCAGTACAGTTTAAATTTAACATGAAACAACATTTTACAATTAATTTATTTGATCCTGTCAATAAAGCAAGCACTTTTGAGGTTTCCCTTACTCCCCCACTTCAGGTGACATGTATCTTTCTAATACTTGTTAATGAAAAAAAATGTAGCAGTGTATATAATGAACTTTGTATGTAAATTTCATTGCACTGATAAGATACAAATTGTTTTCCAATTATTCTTCTTACAAGACTGATTTCAAAAGTGCTCATTATAACTGACAATACTAATTTCATTTATAGTGCTTCTTTACTAGCTTTTCATCCTAACAAAGAAGTTGTAAATCATCTAATAATGACCAATAAAATTTACAGTAAACCAGCTCCAGGGGTGTAAATCATCTTCAGAGGCAGGAGCAGTTTTGATTTCAGCAGGTGTGTGTGTCCGCATGAAATGTGCATGTTGATGTGATATTATATATATGTGTCAGGTTAAGTTGTTCTTCCTATTTTACTAATTTTTCTTTACAACCTCCATTCCACCAACCCATTTTCTTCAAAGGATCTAAAATATGAATAGGTCTGGTACAATAACCAGGCCCGTCAAGAGTTAGCTCGGACCCACTTGACATTGTGACCTCGGGGCCCCTACCAAACCACACTTCAACCATTTGAAGAAGGAGGCCTTTAATTTTTCCAACAAGTTTAGGAGCCATTGAATGTTGTGATTACATATTATAAACATATTCTGTAGTAAAAAATGTGATTTTACTGAAATTTATATGGCAGTAAATTTATTTAGAAAACACTACACTTAGGTAGTTGATTTTGGTCGTTCTCTCGGCAAGCAAAATAATCAACAGCACTGAACTCTGGGTAAAATCGGCGTTGTCTGAGTTCCGCGCTCCAAAAAAGGTGAGATCGGCCCAATATTTTCGGCGTACGGTTCTGATTGACTGACCACCTTTATGACGCCAAGAGGAGGTGGAAGGAAACCTTGGCTCACAACAAAGAAAAGAGAGATGAAAGATAACATTCACACTGGCTCAAAGACGATACGCTAGAGAGGGCGGCGGGGAGCCGGGTGTTTGGGGGTGGGGGTGGCATGTGGCTTGCCTCCCTTGTCCACAGCTATCCTCTATAAATAGTCTTCCAAGGTCGCTAGCTGGCTGGCTGGCTGCTTGCCTGCCTGCCAGCCAGCCCACTCCCTCCACTTTTGCTGTGATTACCGCTTCCCCCCTCCACAAACCAGATAACCTGCCTTGTAACAGAACTCAGGAACGTGGCTTTAGGTGGCAACAAACTGGAGACTGTGCGGCCCCAACCACCACCTGCCGTGCCTTCTCTCTCCCGTAGAGGAAGGGGGCGAGAAAACAGTGTCACCTTTTTTTCTTCCTTTCTTTCTCCATGGAAAGATAGCTCATCGCCGTGAGACGTCAACATTAACTTATAATATTGCTTCTGCCCACCATCTACCAACTTTTGTTTCTACCACGTCAAATTGTCGAGCAGCAAACTTCATAACCGACAGTTTAAAGCTAGTAAATTTCTAGCAATCATCAGACAAGGTTTTAACCCACATATTGTGTAAGGACTAAGCAACACTTTGAACAGAAACGTGGATAAGGACAAAGAAAAAAAAATTAGGCTTCTAACAGCATTAGTTATGGCAAGGGGGAGGGTTGAGATAAAGAAAAGGAAGAGGAGTAATAATGGAGGAACCGGGGGCAGTGAGAACGTTCTATCTCTGCCTCCCACTGTTTGACTCCCCTCAGTTTACAACTACCACTCTGCCTTCTCTTCTCCCTCCCCCCTCCTTTTTCTCACCCAGGCCATCCTGCCGGCCTTTTTTCCCCACGTAGTTTTTTTTTCTATTTTCCATATATAGCACGCACCTCTGAATTTTTATCAGTCATTTTGGAATAAAAGTGCGCATAATACACGAGTAAATATAGTATTATGTTATTAAACTTTACTTATTTTTCCACGCAAGGGTTTTGTGTTATATTTGATACGTTATATTTGGTACAAACCGGCGAGAACACGTGGCTTCACACCTTCACATGTGCAGCGGAAGAGCTCATCAAGCCGCTAAATGCTCCCTACCCTAGGGCGAGGTGACTTGAAATACACGCATGTGCAACAATGTTGTACACTTAGTGTAGTCCTTTTAATTATCACTGAGACACTTAGGTCAACCCTGCTGTGTGCAGCATGATGCTGCATTTCAACCAACAGTGAATAATTCATGGCTGCCAGCATTGCTTCCCTGCAACCAGTCATTACCTGAAGATCATGTGGGCAGGTCCTAACCCCTCCCCCCCTCATAACGACTGCCATGGACTGCTGAGATGTGTCTCCAGTAAAGTAATCACGCCACGGTGATGACATTCAATGCAAGAAGTATGAACACTGGGCACTTATGTTGGCACACCTGCAATGGTGTTGAGGAGCACCTGTGCACTAAATGCCTGCTGCAATATTTCAGAGTCAGATCCATTCAGCAGCTTCCTGGTAAGAACAGCTGATGTGTGTCAGTGCAGTGATCCCCATATAGTCTGCTAGTTTCGTGAACTTAACTAGGCCATAACCAAGGAACGTTCCTGCAGTGCAGTCACGTGCCTTATCGGCAGGCTGCGAGACAAAATTGTGTGTAAACTGTTTCCAAACAGTTATGATATTTTTCAACAAAGATACGCAGCGCACGTGTATTCGGCACTCCGCAGTGCAAAGACCAGTGTGACCAACTTTAAAAACAATGCTAAACAATTGCACATATCAGTACCGGTGTAAATGGGGCAATGAACCGCCTTGCGTGCCGTAACTGTAAATGTTTTCTACCCCCAGTTGTCAGCTTGTGAACAACAGACTTTGTCTGATATTTTCTAATGTTGCAACACAATGCCAACAGCATGAAGAAACACGTGTGCGGGGTGAGCCCACCTACCCAGTGTTGTTACTCAGGGAGGTGAAGCGAGAGGAGCCGTCTCCTTCCTCTATCCACACATCATAACCAGCCGAAGTGCATGCAAAACCGGCATGAGAGGACATAACCACTCGTACTTGGCAGCCGGCCGATCAGCTGACTGACTCCGCCCCTTCACTTCATACCGCATTTCAACAGTGTCTGCACCCACACATCTGCCAGTGGATGGCGTAAATGCAGCTGCCCCCTAAGATGTATCAGGACTAAGCAGAGCCAGAACAATAAATTCAGTAAACGTGCCATTGCAATCAGTGAAACAGGCTATAAAATCAGTGGAATGCACAGTGAGCTGCTGTGTTGTGTTAAGTCACTTGCTCACCTCCCTACACCATCATCTCCACCCTCCACACCTGTACCATCACAGTAGAATGTACCCTGAGCCAGCAATACCGTTCTAGCTGCAGCAGCGCACAGAATTCCGCACGTGCCTGGCCAACTGATATAATAAGCAACTTCCGCCAGTTGACTGTGGCAGCCGCATGAAGTCGCAATCAACACATCACAGTAAGTCAGTAGTGCACTTAGTTCACCATTTCAGTGATACTACCCTGCTTCAAGAAACATCAAGTGTTTATTCAATGTGTAACTAGGCAATTAATTAACATTTCCCAAGTACATTAATTACATTGTGGCAATCTACAGATTGTTGGTGTTCCAATTCAATGATTAATTTAACAAAATCAGTGACTCGTAACCCAAACAAATTTGTGTCAGTACCACGACAGTGGCACTGTGGACACGTCTCATGAGTGGTAATAATGCCTACCAACATCATTTGTGGCCTACATCATTTGTGACCAACTGCCCCCATGCAAACAGTGCTACCAACCTTGATTCACATAGCACTGTCATTGTTCATGCATCATTACCGAATTTACTCGCATAATAGCCGCACCATTTTATTTTGAAAGGCTTGAAGAAGTATTTAAAAAAAACCAGAATAATGGCCGCACCTATCTTTTTCAACAGGGGACACAGTACAGTAAAAGTGTGTTGAGATGTATTCCAAGAGACCAGCTGTTGTGATCGCTTTGGCCGAGAAAGCGTCTTAGCCAGAATTGTAAAAATGTAGAATCTAGAAAAGAATTTTGTACCAGACATTCCCTGTGAAATGTGATCTTTGCAAAACTCGATCAAAGAATGTGTGCCTAAATCCTCTGTATTTGACATGGCAGCTGAACTTGAGCATCTCTGTATCCAGCCTGCATGGTGCACGCACCTAGATCCTTCATATTTTGTGCCTACAAGACATGGCAGCTGAACCGAGCATCTAGGTACCAGTCTTCATGGCATGCGGGCCTAGATCCTCAATGACCCATTGATGAGTTGCTCGCTGATTGATGCACTATTTTTAACATGGCTGCACCAGGAAAGTTTCAACTTTTAAGCATGAATCTGATTTTTTTTATAAATTACTTACACTGGAAATAATTATATACATGTAATGGACAGTAAAATGTTAAAAGCCTTATGCAGGATAATTTTAAACCAGTTTCACTTAGTGACACACATGAATGAATTAACAAGATATTCTAGTTCCCCCCTCCCCCACATTGTTCACCCCAGAAATACTTTCTATATTTTTGGAGAAATTGTCATGCTATCAACAAGTAAATATGAGGGGGGGGGGGGGCAGGGGGAATTTAAAAAATTCACTTTTTTTAAATGCCTCATAATGGTAGCATTCCATTTTTTTTTTTTGTAAAAAACATGCGCGCAGGTAAATATGATACTTCAAGATGTGTGTGTTTACATGCATAGATTATTGCAACTTTTCTTCTCATTTTCATGCAACTGCATCTTCTTCACTAATGTGTGTTTGAACAACTGTACTATACTCGTCCAACTTCATGCTGCAGTGTATTGTTCTTGTGCCTTACTTGGCATCACTTCGCCATTTAGTTACACATGCCAGTGAGTTAATTGGTGAGATGCAATCCTCCCTATTCAGGCACACCTTTCCTGAGAGGTTAAATTGGTAGGCTCTGCTCTCCCCTCATCATGACATCATGTAATTAGCAACACACTGAAAAGTCACACTCTCGTAACATACACCTGCCAGCACACGAGAAATCTATGTCACTGACCAGCACTATTGTGGCCACAATATTCTCCACTCGCCAGCTCTACGGTTCACCGGGACTGGACAGTGTCTTATCACCAGTTCTGGGCACTGCACTTTATCATGCCCACAGAACACTTTGTACACCCCACAAAAAAATTATCACATTAATGTTTTCCTGTCATTTTCTTATTAGTGAAGCCTGTTTTGTTGTCCATTTCAAAATTTACATAGAATTACTTTGTCTACAGTATTAAATAATGTAAACTATTTATGTAATAGATTTATTCATAATTTTTCAATAACCAATAACAGTAACAAAAGCTAAGTCAACAACACACTGCTACAGAAATTAAGATCACCAAAATATGCAACATGGGAAAAATTTATTTTCCATTTCTAGGTGAATAAGAAGAAAGAATATACAAAATGAACACACATTTTGTTGACAATTTCGATAACAGTTTACAAAACCAAACAAAATATTTCAACATAAACAAAATGAGAAGTTGGTTTCAAAACAGATTTACCTACTAATGTTAATTTTAAAAAAAAACTCACATATTACTTTAAAAAGTTAATTAATACAGTATTATACTAATTTTACACAGTTAAAAACATGCACACTTAATATACAAATACTAATGCATCTTTTCAAGAAGCTGGCAAAATTGCAAAAAAGCAATTTGTGTTAATAATTCACAATATTTACAACTTTATACAGCACACTGTGCTCTCGAAATATCTGTATCCGTCAAGTGTAACAAAGCATTTGCTGAAAGGTAATCTTCAAAGCAATGCAGAAAAAAGTCTGTACATCACATCCACTTTGCCTTTTACTTTACAGTACAATTGTTTGGTGAATGTATAGATGTATAATGCTGTCAATATACAAATGTGAATTCTAAATGCTTCCTTTGAAGCTAATCTTTAGTTTCACCTTGCATACATAATGTCTAACATCCTCTAATGCAACATTCTTTCACTCACTTCAGTAAATGGCAATCTATTGCTAAAATCAATTCTGATGACTGTTAAATTTAAATAATGATATTTGTTCAATACATGTACATAATACATTCAATGCACTATGACCTACACAAAAATTAATCAGTGTCAAGGCTAACGAAATTTTAGAAGAATTAAAAACTTACGGTTGCCAATACATGTGTACCATTTAAGTAAAAGTATATACGAAAATTATCCTGGTACAATATGATTTGATAATTCTTAGCAGTAGTAATTCCTTTTCCTTCACAAAAAATATCAGGTAAGTTTTCAGTAATACAGGGAAGAGAGGTAACAAAAACCGAAGCAAATTTTTTCAGGAGATTGACTTGCTTAGGTTTAGCTGCCATTCAAACTATCCAATTCGAAAGTCAAAATGTACATAACTTCAATGAACATCCAGATAGTCAAAAAGAATATTTAAAAATATATTCCACAGCCTACACAAGAGTGCCATAATCAGTAGAAAGTTTCCAAAGAACATTTAATGGCTATGTTACTCCTGCTACGTTTCACGCGTCTGAAATATCACACATCAGCTCTATGCACAATATGTACACAAATCCCACAGCCTTTCATCTAAAATATCAAGAAACTATCTGAGGAAGCTGGTTATGGTATAAGAAAAAAACTCGGTTCATAAAATTCTTTTGCTTTCCATCCCATTCATAACGAGGATCCCAACTCTTCAATATCAACATGTACAACACAGCAGTGCACATGCGAAATCACAGCTGTTACAATTAAATTCTAATGTTAACAAAATAACTGCAGCATAGTGGCAAAATAAGATACAAAAACACTTTCAGGCATACACGATTTGTACAAAGCAGTTCACCGACAACCAGAATCAACCTTCTTGACCAAAATCCTCCTTAAATTTGTCAAGCTTCACCATATCCTCATCATTGACAGTAGGTTTTGATGTCGCTATCGATCGAAGCATGTCACTCTAGCAAGCAGAAAAACAAACAAATTATTAGTGCAAAAATTTGTTGTGTTATTTCATGTTAATGGGACAAGATTTGACAGCTTGATGTTACCAATGTTCATAATAAAGAATATAGTAAATACTCTCACAAAGTAAGAATCCCATTTCTTGACATTTGATGTTGCTAGTGCTCTTTACAGCTGCTGCCATGGAATAAGCAGTGTTTTGCTCTCTCATACATGATTTTGGCACAAACTCACTCAGCTGGCTCTTAAAATGTACAGTACACTAAAATAAAGCATTTTTCTGTCAAAATTTGTAAACATGATAGTCTTCAAAACTGTCAAAAAATGGAAATCTTAATTAACACAACACAGACTAGTTCAGTTTGCTATAAAAAAAATCTACAGTTTATATTGTTACCATTGTCATTAATAATTAGAACTTACTGATAGTTACAACATACAGTAGAAGAACAGAACATCACTGCCTGTTATACAGAGGATTTGGTTGAACCGTGGGTAATCCTGGCCTCCTCCCCGACCTACGTAAATACGTTTGTAAAACATATTCAAATTTGGGACAAAAAAGTATCAGAAGGTACTAGATGGGTGAAGGAAGTAAGCACAAAGTTATCTCTTTGGATGCAGCGGCGTCATTTCAGGTTTTTCTAGGGGGGGGGGGGGGGGGCAAG